>VWPW01029428.1:112370-166597 GCA_013389825.1 Crypturellus undulatus
CGCCCCAACGGCTCCCGGGCGGGCAGGCGCCGCGGGGCAGCGCGCGGCTCTGCCTCCTGCCTCGGGCCCTCCGGGCAGGCGCTGTGTGCGCGGGGATTGCGGCCCTGCGGGGCACCGCGGCGGCGCCTGCTTAAATAAATGTTCCCTATGAGTGCGTGTATTCACACACGCGACTCCTATATATGTATATTCGTTTACACACGCGTATCTACTTGTACATGAACTACACGCATACAGATGTATGTACGTGACTCCTTTGTGCAAGGTGTGTCGTTCCGTAAGTACACAAGCTTGGTCTCTTCAAATAGAGATTATAGGATAACATAATCAGTACATTTATTTCTGGCCAGATCGGTTAAATACTGGAGCAGTTTGGGTACCACTTCAAAGCTCTCTAAGCTTTTATTTTCCTTTAATTTTGTCCATAATTCGAAAGCCTGATAGATAGCCTTCATACTCACTCTGTAGGTCCAGCCCCAGCTAATGGGATTGTTTAAATTAACTGAAGCAGGAAAGAAGAGACTATTTTGGTTCATTAATCTTGCTTATTATTCAGCCTATTATCTGGAATTATTTATTTTGTTATCAGATGCAAAACACTGGGCAATGCAGAACAAAGGGGATCTTTAAAATGTAGTTAGTGCTACATTTTTACATGTGCTCCGTGTAAGCCAAACTTTTGCCTTTTATGTAACAAGAAGATTCAAAATCCCGTATAAAAGGGTAGACATAAAGCAAGAAAAGAAACCCACTCAAGATTTACTAGAGCCTTTGAAACATGCTCTGGGAGACTAGGACTTGGGAACAGCGCCGTGCAAGCAGTAACACTGTGAGTTCTGTTTCGCAGCCGACGTTTGCTAACTCATACGGCGCATTTTGAAGGGTGCTCGGGCCAGTTTTAGGAGTCAGATCTTGCTAGGGGCTCTCATCTCCATCAGTATGCGAAATTGAAATATATTAGACAAGTAATTATGTATAATTCCATATGAAATAAAAAATGCAAAGCTAAATCCAGACAAATACTAATGTTTGGCAATCCAGAGAGAATGCAAATATGTGTATGTTATTATACGTGTGTGTAGGTGCAAAGATAAATATGTGTCATTTTTCATGGTACTAAATGCTGAGGTAACTGAGAATTTGGGGGTAGTTCCCGTGGTGTGAGTGAATTGTACCTGCTTCCCAAGAGATGCTGGAAGAGAGATCTTGGATCGCACAACGCTAACGGGCAGGGGCTGAAACGTTAGTGTTCCTAAGCAGCAGCAATGCTAATTTGGCCATTTATTTGTCCAGGTTTTTGTCCAGGTTTTGTCCGGGTTTCTGTGATTCTGTTTGTTTTCTTTGCTCTTAGTCACAACTAAAAGTCTGTCTCAGCAGTCAGTGGATAATTTAATCTTCACTTTTGATGACTTTTTGAGACAGGAAAGAAGAAAAACATTACAGGGTATGTTTCAGGTGAATTAGAGTGTTCCTGGTGTGAAAGAGGACCTTACTTTTGTCCTTCTGTCTTAGTCTTGGGCATTATCAGAATATACTTATTTTATCAGAAGATACCTACTTTTAGTGAAATCTCTGAGTTACAGGAAAGAGATTTTAACCTTTTATGAATTTGAGACAATGTAGCATAGTGAGCCGCATCATGAAGTCCATATGATTTGCACAGCTTTTGGAATAAAAACAACCTATTGTAACTGGAAGCCTCTGAGTATGAACCAGTGGCTGGTTTCATTATGTATTTTCTCATTTTCAATATAACTGAGAATTCTTTACAAACAGATCATCTCACTCTCAGAAACATGCTTGAGATGCAGTCTGCTACGGTGCAGTTTTCAAAGATCAAACATTTTATTGGTTCAGTAAGAGCTGATGTTGCTCACTTTCGTTCGGCTTTTCATACCTTGTCATAAAATTTTATTTTGTGATATATAAATAAACTAATAGATCTGTCAGGAGCAATGAGGTTTGTTCTCCATAACTGGCAGTTTTGCATGTCATTTCTTACTTTATGTTTTTGGCCACTCTTGACAAATGATGGAGCGACTCGTGGGAGTTGGTTTAGGGACAACTTTTGAAGATGCTGGGCAGTCATCTCCTCCAGTAACTCACTCACTCAGAAGAGAAGCTCCTTAGTCAGTCTCAGAAGATGTCGTGTCTCAGAGGAAAGAGATTCAAGTCGATTTTTTGCTTGTTTGTGACTAAGGGGCTTTTAACTCAGGTAATTGTTTCATTGGATCAAGTAACTTTGTTTTTTATTACAAATATGAATTCACTAAGCAAAAACTGGCATTTATGCTAATAGGACCACCAAAATCTGGTCTTTCTGTGTGAACATTATTTGTATTCTCCATCAGAGGTGTTTTTATAATGACATCCTTAACAAGATAGTCCATCAAGGATCTGATGACAACTACACCTAGTAATCTACTTGACAGATCCAGTTCAACCACTCTTACACATTAGTGCATGTCATCAAAGCAGGGTGTAGCTTATGTTAGATACATACAGCAAACATTTGATAGTGGACCGTCATTGCTTGAGAAAGTTGGAGCAATAACTTATTAGCAGAAGAGCTGTTTTGATTTAGAGTAACACTAACTTCTGACTGGGATGGAGAAGCCACCCACGGCTTATAAGGGCAGTTCCGTCATTAAATTCAAGTACGGACTGGCTAGAAACTTCCTGTAATTCAAGCTGAAAAATAGGTGTAACTCTCTTGAACTTGTTTGTAATCATACTCACTGTTGTTTGTTCCTGAAGGACTTCAGCCAAACGTCATTTCACTTTGGTTCACGAACAGGCATATGATAAAAGCTGTTGCTAGAGTAGACTTTACTCAGTCTGGCATTTTCCAGTGGACAGATTGCCTGTTTGGAGTTGATCAATACAGGTTTTACATTGAAAAGACAGTTTTCCTGTGGCTTAATTTTGAAATAAAAGATCCAGTTGCTACTGTGTGTTTCTGTGACTTAAATGGAACTGCAACAAGTGAAATTTATTATCTTACAAAACAGTATTAAGTAGCAATAGTCCCTGCTTTAATTCCAGTAAACAATTCAATATATACATACACTATACAATAGAATACAGTATTGTACAACATAATAATAGTTATCAAAATGTGCATCTTTTTTCTGGATACGTAGGATGATACTTGTTTGGAACAAGGTTTTATCATAGGAATACTTCTTTTCTTGCAAGTAAATCATAATTTAGAAGCTATTCAATAACAAATGTTGAGAATTATTCTGCATCTATATGTGCACTGCTTGAATTTAAGTTGTGCCAGATATGTACAGTACATCATGAAATCATAACTGCTTGATCAGAAAATGCCTCTATTTGTTTTTAAGACAGAAAAGATAATTGCCATTGAGTGCAAATTTAGATTTGCACTTTTCAGGTTGAATGACAGGCCCTTCCTGGCCGGTGTGGTTGCATTGCTGTATAGACACAAGTGAGTCTTTAAATGGAGAGAGGAAATGTCAGTTATGTAGGAGGGAATAGGTGTAAGAAAAGGCTTGCTGGAGTTGGTCAGTTGGAAAGCTGTGGGCTGGTCCACATTAAAATAGCTTTGTTCAGGTGGCAGGAAAAAAAGCAGAGCTCACTGGCAGATGCAACTTGCAAAGGACAAGCCTGTCATTTTTTTAAGTAAAAGTAAACCACCTTGCCTAATAGGTTAAGTAAATAATCCTAAGGTCTTCTGCCAGAATTAGGTGAATTCCCCTATAAGATTTTGCTGCATAGTTATCTCATAGGTGATATTTAGTTGACTCTTCTGTATCTTGTATTTAAGTTGAAAAAGCTTAACTGTAAAACCCTTAATTTTAAAATTGCGAATTATCTAATCTAGGTGTTCAGTATACCATAAAGAATGCTAGTGCAGTGATACTGTACAGAGTGATACTGCTCTGTTGTAGCTCTTCAAGCTTATTTTGCTTGTAAAGTTCATTTCATGCTCTGTATTCACTAAAAAAAAAAAAAAAAAATGCCAGTATACCATAACATCCAACTTTCCTTAAAAAAAGTAGCAACATTTATCAGTAGAGCATTTTGTGGTTGATTTGGGGACTTTATTTTATATTATTTTGCAGGTACATCATTTCATCAAATGAAATGAACAATACTGGCCAAATTATCTTTCCTGAGAAGTGACAGCAAGGATTTGCTCAGAAAGGCTTCATCATGTAGGAGCAAAAACAATTTTCATGGTAACCCATTTTCCCTGTCGTCTCAGCAAAAAATTAACAAGAAGGTTACTTTTATGGCAAAGTTAATGCCATGTTTGAATATCTTTCTATTACAACAGTGAAAACTTTGGCATGAGTATCGAGAGTATTGGGAGCAGTTCTGGGCTCTCCAGGACAAGAGGGATGTGGAGCTGCTAGAGAGGGTCTAGTGTGGAGCAGCAAAAATGATTAAGGAACTGGAGCATCCATCGTACGAGGACAGACCAATCGAGCTGGGCCTTTTTAGCCTGGAGCAGAGAAAATCGAGAGCGGATCTGATCTATATGTACAAGTACCTGAGGGGTGATTGTAGGGAGGATGGGACCAAAGTCTTCTCCGTGGTGGCCAGTGACAGGACAAGAGGTAACGGGTACAAATTGAAACACAGGAAGTTCCATCTCCCTGTGAGGAAGAACTTTTTGACTGTGAGGGTGACAGAGCCCTGGCACAGGCTGCCCAGAGAGGCTACAGAGGAAAATAGGACCTTACAAGTATAGCTTGAATTGACCAGGTTTAACAAGTTCTGTCCAGAATAGCTTTTTCTATGTTTTTAGCAGTAAGTCAAAATGTGTAATACAATATATCTTATGTCTATGGGTCATATGTGTACTGTAGTACTATTGAATAGTTTTATAGCCTTAACATCTAACGTTAACATATTGACATCACTTAGTCAATATTACCCATTAATATTGTCACATATTCATACACATGAATACTGTCATAAGTCCGAACAGAGGAAAGCTGCTTAGCCTGTTGGAGGTACTCAAGAACTGTGTCCTCTTACCCTTGTGTTATGCAATAACAGGGTAAATGCTCCTTGTATAGCTGAAGCTGTTCACAGCATAATTCAGTCCAGAAGGGACATCTGGAGGTCATGTTGTCCCAGCCCTCCCTGAGTGCAGGTTCAGTAAGACAAGGTTGCTCGGGGCCCTGCTCCACTGACTTCTGAGTATCTGCAACCTTTTTGACCAGTATTTCACCAGTCTTAATGTGATTTGCTTTTTCCTTATCTAACTGGGATTTTCCACGCTGCAGCTTGTGCCTGTTGTTTGCCACCTTCCCTCTGGGAAGCACCTCTGGGAAGAGCCTGGCTGAATCTTCTCCGCTCGCTTCCTTAAGGCAGCGGTAGACAGCAACGCAATCCTTCCATCAGCCTTTTCTAAGGCAGAAAAGAGCCACTTTCTCAACCTCTTCTCGTACATCGTGTGCCCCAGACTGTTAATCATCCTGGTGGCCTCCACTGGCCTCATCCACGTGTTTCTCCTGCTGGGAAGCGCAGAGCTGGATGCGGCGCTGAGGTTGCTTCCCTTGGCTTGCTAGCCATGCTCGTGTGATGGACCTCTCACCCCCTGCACGATGGGCACGATTAAAGCGTGTGGCTCTCAGATGTCCTCAGACAGACACACAGAATAACCCCTAAAAGCTAAATACAAAACTAGGGACGTAACTCTTTACATTATAGATTTTCTTACATAATCAACTCAAGACAAAAACTAACAAAGACTATTCACATACCCTTGTTGGTCGGATTTTTGTGTTTATATTTTGAAACGTTACTAATGTATTCAAATAAAATGTTGCCCTTCACTCCTGCACACTTTAAAAACCTGAAGTGGTAAAGCAGCTGATAATATCCTGGGTTTATATAATGCATCTTTTATTTATTATCATTTCTTTGCAAGCTTCTCAGACATGCTCAAACAGGTGATATACATTTTCCCTGTCAGCTCTTCTCCCTAACTAAATAATTTACTTTCTAATGTAATAAAAGTGGGGCGTATGCTTCCCGGGAGTGATGCTGGAATCTGACATTCCATCAGACTTGCTTATAGTTTGTTTTTGTTTTTTTTAATTATGAATTTACAAGGCAGACCTGGACACAATACTGTCATGAAACTTGAGTATGTTAGTTATCTGCAAGTAAATCTCAAAAAAGACAGTTTGCAAATGCACTGAATTTATGTCTCCTTCATAGCCAATAGATCATTATTTACTGGTTTTCATTTCAGAATGAAATTAAGGTAAGGTAAGTATTTGCAAATGTGATTACCTAAATATATTTGAGGACTAAATAACATAAAAAACTGTTTTTGTATTTTGAATGTTCATGATACAAAACTGTTAATATTAAAAGGATTTGAAAGAATGTAATTTCTTTGGATCTTCAGTTTTTCATGTAGGTTCTGCATGACCAACACTTAGGGAAGTCAGATCACTTTTATGTGGCTGGGTTTGAAAATATTGGCCTGGGACGCCAGGAGAGGCCACTCCAAACAAAGCAGCCTGTCTGCAGCATCAGTGACAGCTTCACCAAGGTTTTTTAAAACTAGAGATTGCATTTTATATAGTAATTCCTATGCTGTGCATTAAACGCTGAAATCACCGTGGCAAAAAATCAGAAATATATATATTTTAAAATTATCACTCATCACTAGGTATGCAAAAGATTTACTCTTCAAGAACTACAGTGCAATAATAGAAACTCTAGTTTACGTATGTAGTTTATAAAATCATGTGCACTGTTTATATATTATGCTTTATGTGTACAAACAGATATTATTGAATATTAAGTAATTGCTGTAAGACAGCAGGCCAATGAGTCATTCCTGTCATCAAACTAAAACACATCTGACATCATTCCTGGCCTGCAGGGACAGTTAGGATTGCTCATCATTAGAACTGAAATTGCAGGCAGTGCCATTTGACACGAGAGAGGCTTTACCCTCTTTTATCTGTGGAAAATCTGAAGCTATAAATCAAACCAGATTTCTTCAAATTACTAAGCACTTTTAATCTCTCTCCTTCTCTTTTTAATCTAGTCTCTACTGTTTTGTTGTTGTTGTTTTTAATTTTGGCAGGAAGTTGAGTGTATTTGTATTTTTCAGGCTATTTTTGCCTGTGAGCTATAAAGGCACCTGTGAAGCCTTCTGTAACAAACTCATTTTTTGCATGGAAGCAATAATTTGCTTATTACACAAGCAAATGATTTCTGGGAGGAGGCAGACAAGTTTCCCTTTTTGTGAGAGGGGAAAGGGGAAATGAAATATTCACATTTATTGGATTAATAATCATATGCATTTCATCATATTTTTCTTCCAGTTTGAAAGATTTACTTTTGTTTCAGGCAAGGCAAGTTTTCCCACACAGATATTTGCAAAAAAATCTTGCCTTCTGCTATTCCCTCACCATTTAAAAAGAAAACATTATTTTTGAACTTTTGATTTGCAATATGTGTGCATGAGGGGCAAAACTTTATTGTTTTCGCTCTCTAATATGCTTAATTGCCCTTGCTGAGCACAGCACTTCCATACCTAGGGATGAGGTTAAAACCCAGGTCATATAATGGATATATCATGAAATTAATTGTAAAAAGTTATGTACCCAGAGAAGGAAAATGGAAGATATGCTGAGTTTTTAGTTTCTGCTTCAGCAATGGAAAATGGCCCCTTGGCTCCCAAAGGCCCCACACGCCCAGGCTTTACATGGAAGACACAGACCAGCCTTTTCTATCATGAGTTGAAACTAAAACAGTGAGAGCTGCTCTGCTGCCTGCGGAATTTGGTCAGTACAGGGCTAGATAAGCGGGGGATAAATTCAAGACATGGATACACTTCTTTGGGGGACTTAGACATGGGAAAAAGTAGCTTACAAATAAGAGCAGAAAAGTTGGTGGCATCTTCAGCTTTCCACAGAAGCAAAGCTCAGGTACTGTAAAACTTCCCTACCAGACTGCAGACACACAAACGCTCAGGTAACGCGCACACTGTAGCCTGTGGGCTACATATGGGACCAGCCTTCATGTCACCCAGCTCCCACCCGCACTGCCCGCATCCTTTTTGGGGATGGGTGCCTATATTTGCAGCCATGGACAGTGACAGGGCAGGGAACAGGCTTTCTGCACCTTGGCACTCAAAGTCCTGTAATTGTGATAGCTCCACAGGCTGCTTTGCATCTAGCTTTGGTGATTCACTGCCACAAGGCTTGCAAAATGCTCATAAAAACATTATTCTGATCTTGCCTCCCTCCATTTTCTTCCAACACTGATAAATATTAAATCACGCATTCTCTGCTCTGTCATACACACCAAAGTAATCTTAGCTCCAAACCACATTGGAAACGTGTAAATCTCAAATAGAAATTTTATTTGTCTAGTTAGAAAA
The DNA here is from genome assembly GCA_013389825.1 of Crypturellus undulatus. NCBI lineage: Eukaryota > Metazoa > Chordata > Aves > Tinamiformes > Tinamidae > Crypturellus > Crypturellus undulatus. The sequence continues at coordinate 120,760 of VWPW01029428.1, forward strand.
TGGGTTTGTATACAAGAATTGCTGTAATGCTGAGGTAACTTTATGAGGAATCATAACACTGTTTTGCAATGCTGTGAATGTTCCTTTAGGATAATCTGCCCTGCCTGGATGTGGATGCCGGGTCCCCGCGCAGCCAAGGTCCCCGCGTTCCTCGTGCCCAGGACCCAGCGGGGCAGAGAGGCCCCGGAGGCTCCCAGCACAGGCTCAGCTCCTGCCTGGCGGTGCTCACGGAGACAGAGGTGTGGGAACCACCACTGCAGATCAGAGTCAGCATGAGAAGAATAGGTAAGTACAACAGAATACCCAACTAAGAATGTTTGCTAGTGCGTGTCTTAGGCTTCACAGCTTAAATCCTATTTAAATTCTTGCATCGTGAGTGATTTTCTCCATCCGGTTACAGATCTTCCCTTAGAGGCTTTTTCCTGTGGCAGCTGCACGCGGAGTCCGTGTCGCCAGGCTGAGGTAGGAGCTCCATGCCATCCCGTATTTCAGGTTTGCTGGCTTGTCGCTCGGCGTAGTTCTGAAATATGTAAACAACATTTAAGAATGCTGAAAGCATCAACATATAATTCAGGAAGCCGTTTCCTCCTCCGAAGGTTGCCTTTATGCAGGCGCCTTGTGCCATTGTTTACACCCTGTTTGCAAGGTGTCTCCGTAACACACCTACTAATAGGCTACATTGCCTCTGAACACCTCCCTTAATATCATCCCCTGTCCTATCATTAATGCCAGTTTGAATATTGTCATTATGGGGGCCTCTAACCACTCCATGCAGATAATGCTGTCATTCGTGTACACAGAACAGTGCCAAAGGTTGTGTCGTCCTGCGGCTGCTGAGGACAAGCAAGATGATACAAAAAGAATTAGTTTTTCAGAGAACAGAAAATTAAGTCTTGTCAGCAACTTGCTTCTCTCGGGGAAGCAATGACAATCTATCTATCTACCTGGCCTGTTCAAACATCTTTCACCAGCATACCAGCCGTATATCCAGGATTTCTTTCCCTCGTATGCAGTGTTATGTAATACAGCTGTAGATATTCAGTGGGACACTGAGTGGGGAAGTTTGAAGGAAAAAAAGGCAGAAAGTTTTGAACAGATTATCTCCTATCTCCTATTACCTCCTGTGCAGAACACAGAAAGTAGGGCTAACAGTAAGGATGGAAGAAAGAAAAAAACTGTAATTCTGGAAAACCACTGTTGTGTCCTGCCGCCTCTTTGATGAGGAGGCATGTTTTAGCAAAACTGTTTAACTGTTCTTCTGTAAATATGAGCAATGTCTGCTACTGGAATAAAGAATGAGCATCAAAGCGTAGTGTCTGCAGCAACAGTAGCTGAGGGAGAGCAATCAAATGATCTATTTTAGCAACCTGGAACACTTTGTAATAGTAGCAGTAAAGTCTGTGAGGCTGAAGCAATTCTCTTGCAATTAACTGTCCTTCTTTAGCAATTTTTCTTGCTTCTTCATCATTTTCCTGGAAATCAAAAAAAAAAAAAAAAATCAGTAATGGAGCAATCAGTGACCTAGTCGTGACTGTCATTTTTTTTTATTAAGGGAACTATTCAGATCTGCAATTTTATGTACAGTTGCTCGTTATGTACTGCAAAAGCACACTGTTTGGATTCAGAATTTGGGAATGAATGGGTCACTACGACTAAAGACAGTTTTGTACAATTTTGAAAACTCAGCCGATGTTTGCTCTGCTGTTTTGTCCCAGGCCTTTTCACAGGCTAATCTGACATCTCCCACCTCTGTTTAGTTACACAGAGTACAAAGCTGCAGCTGTTGCCCTCTCCTGAGCACAGTTCAGTGTTTCCCTCACTTCGTGATGCTTTTGAAATAACTCCACCTGATTCACATTTAAAATGGGTATAGGTAACGTCAGCATGGACACTTGCAGGCATGCACTTGCTCACAAGTTGCTCTATAAAAGTTTTCAGTATTTTCATCTGATCCTTTATAAAGAACTTTAGTATCCCCAGAACATAGTTATTTTCTAATGCTTTTGACTTAACAGATAATTTAAAACACAAATGGTGCTTTTAGTCATACAAAATCACTTTGGTTACAAAATACCAGCTTCTGACTCTGAGCATGTTACAGGAGTGATTTTTTTTGTACATTCAAATGGGATGTCCAATGATTCCTTCTACTCTAGTCAGGACAAAGAAAAAGTCGTGGAAAGTCGTGGAAAAAATAAATTACTCTCTACAATTTAGAGTTTTTTTTTTTTTAATTATCTGCATTAGTCTGTGTATTAACACCCTGACTCATGGAATGCTCCTGAACACATCTAAGGTTAATTCTTAAGCATTTCCCAACTATAAAATTAAGGCTTTCCCCTTGTATAGGAACAACAACAAAACATTCTCCATGTTACCTCAGGATACAGACTCAGAGCGCATGCAAAGTAGGTGTGTGGAAATACAAAAAGAAGGAGCATTGAGATAAATTGTTCACACGGGTATTTACCCTTTTGATTTTGAGCTGGAGTTGACGCTTACCTTCGCCCACTTTATTTTGTCCAGCAAGTCTTCTAAGCTCCTCTTCACGGGCACATAGTGCTTCCAGGGCTGCAGCTCGGCATAGAAGTGCTCATAGTAGTGCGAGGTCTGCTTCAGCACCAGGCTGTCCCCCAGCAGGAGGTAGGGAAACCTGTAAGCTGCTACAGTGCCATCCACGTTCACTTGGTATTTGTACTGTAATACAGAGAAACAGGAAGGGGGAACGTTTCTGAATCAAAATAGGAACACTGAACTCTGTAAAAGCCTTCTCACAGGCATGAAATCATTACAAATACGCATATCAATTCTCATCTCGAGCCTGGTTTAGAGATAAGCAGGTGGAGTTTCGGAGAGTCCGGGGTGCCGTAACAGGAAACGGGTGGGTTTGGAGCCCCAGACTGACAGACACGAGCTTGGGACACATGGACTTCCCGATGCTGAAGTGTCCTCTGACAGAAGGAGGGTGAGTGCTGGGAAGGAAATAAACCTAGAACGGGCCATACCTAAATTCAGAAGGAATGAATTGATTCTCGCTCACACAGAATAAGCCAAACATTATACTAAAATTAACCATGAATACACTGCTCTGTCAGATCACTTGATCAGCATTTCTGATACATCAATTTCTGGAACAGAACTTCAAATGCCATGTACTATAATGGCACCCTTTATTGGACTCTGGCCCCTTTACAGTTTACACTCTTGTTGCAGTGGAATTTGTGTGTTGAAGTGTAACAAAAATAACCATCTTTTAACTTGTTACTAAAAGGATTTTCTGACATCCATCATGTACTTGCACCTAAAAAATATTGTCCTATGTTTTCATATTTATGCCACCCTCCTTCCTCCCTCCCCACTGCAAAAAAACCCAAAATGCTCATCATCACTCGATTTCTGGGTCTATTTAAAACACCCATGACAAACATGTCCAAAACACAAGGACAGTGGCTTTCTTCAGGAGTGTGTCACACTGATTTTAATTACAGGTGTCATATCTACCTTGTAGGAGCCGCTGCAGCATAACCGTTTCATTTACTGAGTGGAATTAGCAAAACTAAGTCGAGACTTTTCAGCTGGTATGAATTTGGGCGCAAAATTGATCCGAGACTGTAATTTGCTTGCTACCTTAAAGAAGTCAAAGAAGCCCATGAGCTGAACCTTTCCTAGGTCTTTTTCTTTTTCTCTGAAGAAGAAATATCCCGTTATTCCAGCATCTAGTAGTTCTGGATTTTCCTTGGATAGCTTAACAAGATAGAGACGTTCCTCTCGGCTGTCTCGACCTCTAAATAAAGCTCTCTCCATTTTGTTTTCCCAGGAAGGGCCTGCAGATATTGAGCAGTAAGACAAAAGAGAACAATTATGACGGTTTCATTATATCAAGTAATATAAACTTCAAATCTCTTGGAAGTTGGATAAGAGATTATAATCAAATGATCTAATTAAAATAATACTTAATATCTGCCCCAATAACTAAAAACTCTTTAGTAAAATCCCCTTCTGATATCCAACAATTTTATCCAATCTTTGAGAAGTCACTTAATAGACTTAAGAGGGACACTTAGACACTTAAGAGGGAAAAATGGCCGAGTTTTTTCCATTCCCTCAAAAAACTTAGCAAGAGCCTGGTAGACCTCATCTCTGTTCGCTTCCTCCTCTAAAACACATTAAATACTTCTCTCAGCTTCTGCTGGAAATTTCCTTGAAGGACCCACTAAAGTGGAACAGGATCTTGTTACATCTTCATTGGAAAAGCAGCTGTGCTAAATCACTAAAATGAGATTCCTTCAAACTGATAATTAAAACAGTTAATTTAAAAAATGGCAATAAGAAAAACACTCATCTATTCAAGTGAAAAATGCAAATTCTGCTCCTGAGCATTTGTCTGATCTATAAGTATTCATGAATTTCCTGGGAGGGGGAAAATATTTGTCAGTAAAACCAGCATTTCTTTTAAAGCTAGAAGAGTAGTTCAGGGGGGCACCTCTTTAAGCTATTCTTTTTACCCAAACAGTATTTTTTTCACTTGAAAGAGGCTGCAAGATAGTGCTGCTTTATCTCTTCCAGGATTCAAACTCATTTTTGTATTTTTGTGTAAACAGCTACAACAACAGACCACATCACTATCAATAAAAAGATTACAAATTGATTAAAGTAGCACATTGGATTCCTTCATTGAGAAGAGGGGCCTTTTACTTATATTTACTTTACTTGACAGTTCACAGATCATAGTATCTATCCTCCAAACACCTCGAAATCAAAATTCATCAGTCCTGTGAACTAGACTCCTTATTTTTTGGCTTTAAATACATATTAGACACCTGCTTAGTGACAGTGTTGAAAGTGTTTGGAATCTGTAAAGATTGAACCACTTCTATTAGGAGACTTCCTAAGACACTTGGGAACTGAAGACACATTATTAAACATAACTCCTGGTTTTGATGAAATTGCAAGTTCTCTTTTTAAATCTATAACCTCTAACTTACCTGTATTGCCTTGAATAGAAAGCAGATCATTTGTGACACCACGTAGGGTTTCAAGTGTTGAATGAGTTACATCGTATGTTGGAAGGACTATGTCTCTTGACTCGACAGAGCCACACCACGAAATGACAGGGATAGGACCAGGTGTCTCATTGGCTTTGCGGTACTCGACTGGCCAGTCTCCAATGTTAAGATAAAACTCGACATCAGGAAGACGAACCTAAACGTATACCCAGGGAAGGATAATAACACAAACGTATAATTACGTTGCTGTTTATCAATCTTACATAAAGAATAATGTTCAGTTCTCCTATCTCACACAGAATCAATAAGCCTGGTAGACATTATAAATTTAGCTGAGGTGAAGATACTGACTGCAAGTTTCTGTCCTGCAAGTTGGGTTGAACGGAGCACACATGGAAACCACAGAGTTTGCAGAAGTGGGCTGTAGCTCCTGCAACCTTCCCATCAATGCTTAGTCTCAAGTGCAGATCCCCTACACTAGTTACACAATGATCCCTAAAGAAATAGTCACCTTAACCAATGAGTAAAAGTAAAATCTTGCTTCGGTAAGTGCAAATCTGAAAATACAAAGGTGAGTTCAGTACCATCGTATCAGCGTGTGGTTTCATAGTCTCAAGTAAATGACATGAACTGATACCTTTCTTGCGAGTGAAAGCAGCATTTCATCAGAGAACATTTTGAAGTCGGTGTACTTGCCCAAGGGGCGGCGGTAGATGCGGTTGTTGAGAACTGTGTAATGGACGATTGCACCTCGCATGTGACTGAGCTTCGCTGGGATCTCTCTGAGCATTCGCTGAAGGTCAATGGTGGGAAAAGAAGTGAAGTCCTTAGTGACCTGCGGTTCTTGGGTTGGACAAGAGAGCACGTTCTGCCAGATCACAGGGTCTTCTTCAGGACAATCACAATATTCATGATAAACTGGTCCTGCGGAAAACAAAGCGCTAAGGCTCTATAGTTGTGAATGTTCCACATAAATCATAGGTTCTGACATTCATAGGCAAACAAATTCAGAAATTAGAGTGGCTTTACATTTTTAAATGTCAGATTTCCAGTTTTAAGTCTAATAGAGTTTTTATGGGAAATCATCTATACTATTTCATATCACAGAATCACAGCATGTGAGGAGATGATCCATCCAGTGCAACCCCCTGCTCGAGCAGGGTTGCCTGGAGAGCACTGCTCACAACCAACCTCCACAACCTGTTCTGGTGCTCAATCACACTCACAATAAAGAGGTTTTGCCATAGGTTCAGATGGAAATCCGTGTGTTATGCCCATTGCCTCTTGTCCTGTTGCCAGCCCCATCCTCTGGGGGCCAGAGGATTCTGGGGCCAGAATCCTCTGCCTCCGAATTTTAAATTCATTGGTGAGATCCCCACGTCTTCTGTTCTCCAGGCTGAGCAGCCCTGTCAGCCTTTGTCCATATGAGAGATGCTGCAGACAGTCCCCTTAGGCATCTCAGCAGCCCTTCTGTGGACATGGACTCTTTCCAGCAGCTCCATGTCCCTTTCATACCGGGGAGCCCGGCCCTGGACCCGATGCCGCCTCTCCAGGGCTGAGCAGAGGTGCAGGAGCCCCTCCCTCGAGCTGCTGGCAGCGCCCGGGGCACCCTTGGGCTCTGTGTCCAGCAGGACTGCAGCTCCTTCTCCCCAGAGCAGGGCAGTCTCCGTGGAAAAGGGTGTTTCCGCCCGGTTTCGAACCGGGGACCTTTCGCGTGTTAGGCGAACGTGATAACCACTACACTACGGAAACTGGCAGCGGTGGCTCCCCTGGGGCTTAGCAAATGTGTCCGAGCAAACTGCAGCCTTCCCCTCTAGTCAGAAATCCAGACAGCCAAGTTTTTGTTGCTGTTGCTGTTTTTCCGAGTAGTTGTAAGCAAAACCGAGCTCCATAATTACACCACCTACCAGCCCCATGGGATATTAAGAATCATTCTACCTATCCACATGGATTAACGCTCAGCTATTACACTGCTAATTTCAGCCTAATGCAGAAGATTGATACACTGTCATTTCCTCTGGTATAAGCAGTTTTCTCCCATGTATAACCAACTACTTTTTCTGTCCTTTTGGGTCAGAGAATTTAGGTTATGCAAGAGCCAAATAAAGTGTAAAAATAACCTTTTCTTTTCTCTTCTCTTTTTCTTTTCTTTTCTTCTCCTTTTCTTTTCTTTTCTTTTCTTTTCTTTTCTTTTCTTTTCTTTTCTTTTTTCTTTTTGTTCTGGTCTCTGTAATATCATTATAGCTGCAGCAAAGTGTGCTCCAGCAAAAGGGAAATAAACTACTGCCTCCAGGGCTCAGGACGATTTTATTTTGAAAATATTTCTAATAGTTTGTATTTAGGACATTTTTAAAAAATAATTCTGAATAAAATATTGTATTAAGTGGAAATGAGACTTTCCAGAGAAGTAACTTCAGACTAGATTTCCTCCCTTGCTAAATAGTTCCCCGTTATTAGAGCAAGAGAGGGAATTTATAGAAGCAGATTAGGAATAAGAGAATAATTTTCTTCCATTTTTCCTGCCTTTAGGTAGTTATGTAGTAATGACCTGTAGTAATGAATTAAACTGGGCTAGGGGAAGGAAAAAATGTTAAATGTCATTTGGCAGGAGAAATGTTTCTTTGTTATTATAAAGGATTGTGCTTTATACAAATCGCACGGGGAGACATTTAAATAATAATGTTCTGAGGCACAGATTCTCTTAGTTTTGCTTTCATTTGCTTTTTTTACTTTAGATAAAAGTAATACAGCCTTTAATAAAAGTGAGTTCTTGCTTTAAAAAAATAAATTATGGTAAAAATAAGTATTCCTCTCTTTTCTTATCCCTACAAAATCTGAACATTTCCTTACACAAGGGGAAGGTGGCCAGGGAACATAACCTGCATGCTTCTGTATATATGTCCTGTAACCTTGTATATGAATTATCACTAAGAAGAGCATTTATGATGAGACTTGAAAAGGGGCAAACAGGGACCTCTAATTTCCCATTCTGCCTCTAGCAGTAAATTAATCCACCCGCAAATATTACTTTAAGTTAAATAACACCCTTACCTTTCAAAATGTAAGGAGACCGAGCTACATGCTTATCCCCATAAAGTATCTCGATTTTTAACCCTTTTCGTACGCTCCCGTACATCCGATAGCGCATCAGAAATGTGCCGTCATTCCTATCCAAAGGCTTAGGTGCGTGAATCCTGCTGGTTTCTTTTGAGGAAAGTGCTTTAATCACCACTTTAAACTGTGCTCCTCCTGAAAAAAAGAGAAGAGACGGGGCCCTCAGCGGACGCCTCGGCATGTGCGACCCGCGGCCGGCGCCGCCGCTGCCCTCGGCGCAGGGGCTCCGCGGGGCGGGCCCGCGAAGCCGGGGGGAACCCCGGAGGAAAGAGCGGCTGTTTCCAGGCCTGGGGGCTCTTCCCGCCGCGCGGTACCTGGCGGCGAGCGGGAGAAGTTGCGCCCGGCCGCGCTGGCCGCCTGGATGAAGAAGTAGCGCACGGGCAGCGCGGCCGCGGCCTCCAGCCCCGGGCCCCACGCCAGGCTCCGCTCCGCGCTCACCGCCGCCTCGGGCTCCGCCGCCGCCCGCAGCAGCAGCGGCAGCAGCAGCNGCAGCAGCGGAGCGGGGCCGGGGCCGGGGCCGGGGCCTGGGCCGGGGTCGGGGCCGGAGCTGGGGCTGGACCGCCCCTCTCAGCTCCTCTCTCCGCCCCGTGGCCGCCCCCAAAACTCCGTTTCTTGCTTTCCAGCCTGTCCACGCGGTTAGGGCGAGGGAGGGAGATCTCCCGGCCCCGAACGCAGCTGGAGTTTCTGGAGTGCTGAAGTTGCATCAGTGTGCAACGGCGGAGAGCAGAGTGATCTCCCTCTGTAGCTTTGCATTTTCACAGAATGGGGAATAAAACTGGTGTCAGAATGGACAATGACCTCCAGACACATCTATCCACACACAGCTGTTGTGAATTCTGTGTTCCAGTGTCCTGAGGGGGTTTCTCCTTCCCTTCTCTCTGGGCACCCTTCAGGCCAAACAGGAGAGAGGATGATCTCTACATCTAGCGCGGCATCCAAATGAGGTGTGGGTGGATATCCAGACTCAGGAGATTTGTCGCTTAAGGTTCTTATATTATTTTTATCAAGAGCATCTTTGCCACTGGTCCCTTATGAAATATTTCAGCATCTTCTTATATATAGATTGTATATATATGAAGAGCATGAATGAATGCTGCATGTTTTTGAATAACATGAACATCAAGTCTCCGCACATCCTGACCATGAAAAACAGGTTCCTTGAAAGCAGAACTCAAGTCTGGTTTCCTCCTTGCTTTTGTCTCCAGGATCCTAAGCTCCCTCACCGTGGAGATCTCATGTAGTCACAGATCTCCATCAACACACCACATCCCATACTCCCAGTGGGCCACAGAAGACATGTACAGTGTTAATTTGTAGCTAAATGTTTGCTTATTGGCTACCTTGTTCATCTTGGGCTGCCCCTTCCAGTGAAGAACTGGTTGCCTCTGGCATAGAACTACAGTGTCTGCGGGCGAGGGGCAACAGTGGGTGCTATTTACCTTGAATTTAGCAAAGGCTTCACTATCTCCCAGTTTCCCACCGATTTTGTCTCCCACAGAATCCAGGTTAGATGTGGATGGGGGCCAACCAGCTGGTTGGGGGGTGCTGCGAGGGGGCATTAATGGCCCTCTTGGCCTGGAGACCCGTCATGAGGGCAGTACCGCCAGGTCCGGGCCAGGACCCACCCCGCACCCAGCGAGTGGCGCCTCAGCGAGTGAAGGACACGAGCAAGGAGCGAGTTCAGTAGAGGGCCGTAGGGACGGTCAGGGCTGCAGCACTTGCCCTGTGGCAGAGGCTGGGGGATCTAGCCTTGTCCAGCCAGGAGCAGAGACAGCGCTGGGGGCACCTGAGAGCAGCCCCCAGCACCCGTGGCAGCTCCTCGCAGAGCTGCGTGGCAGGAGGACAAGAGACCGCAGGCATCTAGGGGAACACGTAAGCTCAGACTGGACGCGGGGAGCAGCTTTTCCCCATGCGGACCGTCGGGCAGTGACTGCCCAAGGGCTGTGCAGGCCCCATCCCCAGGGAATCTCAACCCCTGGCTGACTGAAGCCCTGAGCATCTGGGGCAGAGCTGAGGTGACGCTGCTGCAAGCAGGGGGATGGTACCAGGGGCCCCCTGAGGTCTCTCCCACCCTGACTTCTCCTGTTATCCTGTTCGCATGAGGCTGCGAAATTCTGTCCCTTAAAGTCACTTAGATTTGCTGAAGGCCATCTGGGAACAGGAGTGAACTGATGGCTGAAGAGAGAGAGCCAGAAAGGCACCCTTGAAACGTGCACTGTGAGTCCTCCGGCAGCCAGCTGACGGACGGGGTTGCTCAGCTCAGGTGCCACATGTGCTGGCTGCAGCAATCGGGGTTCAAAGATGATGACGATCCCACGCAGTCACACTGCACAGCCTCTCTGATGTGCCGCTCCGGCTGCAGGGATTTCCACATGGATCTGAGTTGCAAAAGCGACTTGTTCACCACCACCCTCCGGACTGTCTCATGCCAATGGACCCCCGGCAATCTTGTCAAGGCAAGTTACAGGCATGCAGCTCTCCGCGGAGTTAACCTAGGTATTCCATGAAGATACTGTCGCTGATGGGGAACTACTTGTCTAGAGCTGAACGATGGGTCAAGGCCGAGTGCCCCATGGCCAGTCCTGGGAATCTGAACTCAGAGCATCCATTGCCATCAGGATCCTGGAAGTAACATGAAGATGCTGGGTTTTTTATTTATTTTCTTCCTTTGGCTAAACTGCCTATGTTGTTCACAGTAAGTGAAAAATAAACACAATGCCAACAAATTTGCTCATTTGAATGCACAGTTTATTTCAAATAACTGGCTTTAAATATGAAAATTCTATAAATTATGACCATTTATAGACAGATCTCTTTATTCAAATGATTATTTTCCCCGTGGTTTCACATAATTGACTGTTTTATAGAATTGCATCATTCTATATAAATATCAGTTTACAGACCCTCAACAGACTGTGGTCTTGCACAATTAATTTATGACCAAAGACTGCTTTTTTTTTAAATAAGTCTATATTAAATCAAACCACCTGATTTACTGTACATACATAATACAGCAAACAAACACCCTTTTGTGCCACTAAGGTAAGCACTTAATGCAAATTCTACTAAACAGGTATAAAATATTTACAAATAAGCATATTCTAAATATTCTAAACAATCCCTTTCTAGTCAAGCAAAGCTGTATGACCATTTACCTCCCTTGTAAACATTTATTTTATTATTAATTTCCATATGTTGTTTTCCCTAATTTTTGGATTAACATGTTTTGCAGAAATTTACAGCAGCAGAAATTCCTCACTAATATTAAGTTGGTTTTATTGTCTTACCCTACAGAATCCTGTAGAAACATTTACAGAAAAACAGAGTAGAAACATTTACAGAGTACATACACACATTTACAGAGTACAATGCATACAGAGTAGAAACATTTACAGAAAAACATAATTTCTCCTTAGAACAGTTCATCTTACAGGATTACAATTACATAGTAGCTATTTCCTTCCAATATTATATATTTCAGCATATGCTTATAACCTTCCAAAACAGGTAGGTCATAAAGAACAGTTCTGACTATAAATACACAGTTTTATTAGCCCTTTTATGTACAATGAAAGACAAATTATTATACTATAAAGTAATAATACTTACATTTCAGTACATGTTTGAATGATAGCCTCACTTCTTTAACGAAGTTTACAGTATAAAAAACTACGGGTACCAGTTACCTACCACAGTATTTTTCATCTCTTTTAGATTTTTGTGGAATATTCAGTGATACAAGCATTGCTTGTTTTGTTTAAAATATATTATTTTAAAATATCAATATATTGTCCTTCCACTTACAAAAATATAATCTACAGAAATTTTATTTAATTAAAAAGCGTATCAAAAATATGGATTAGCATTCTAGACTGCATGTGAAACTATTAAAATAGAAACAAATTCTATATAATCATTTAAAAATACTACCTTCCGGCTCAGCGAGCCCTTAAGATTTTGCATGACAAGAGGTCAAAGCTGAGTTGGAAATTGAATGGCCAGGGGTGAGTTCTGGCTACTACTACTAGCACATTTACTAGCGTGGCCAAGGAGGAGCTGAGGGAAAACGTCTGCAGTTTTTAAGCTCAAGCTCAAGGAATAAAGCTTTACCCACAAGCTCAAAGCTCAAGCTCAAAGGACAAAAAGTTCCACGGTGACCAAAAGAACGTTTGGAAAACACCCCAAGGGGAAGGTAATCTAGGAAAGGGCAGAAGTACTTCCCACCTCTTCTATTCCATTCAGATGCAGAGGAATTACCAGTTCTGTAGAGCACAGCCTTGAACCAGCAAGGTGCCTCCTCGGACCGTCTTTGGTGCCTAACCCTGGAGCAGCCCAACGGTCGCGCTGAGCTCGGGACAGGCACAGGGACCTTCCAGGTACAGTGCGGGTGGGCGCTGGGCAGCAGGGATGGACATTATGATCTGCTAAATGAGGAAAACTGGAGAAACAGAACACGACAGCAGTGCAACACATTTGTTTTCTGCTCAATCTTCTAAGGAAATATAACTAGAGCTACAACTTATCCCTTTCAGCTCTTCTGGTGGGCAGGAGCCTAATCCAGTGCTTGCTCAGGTCAGCAGAAAACCACCTCTAACACTATATTGCTCTGCAGTCATTCACCTTTGATAATGGTGGGAAGTTTTTTTTCCTTTTTTTCTTCTAGGAACAACAATGATGAACCCACATATTTAATACAAAAACTCAAATGCTCATTTACTGTAGGATACTAACTTCATTAAAACTAACCAAATTGTACCAATTTATAGCAGCACAAGACCAGGCTCAAAACATTTCACACGTTTCTGCCTGCCCAGCGCCTCTCTTGCTATCTTAGTGCCACAGGCTGTCACAGCTCTGACTCTTTATCACCCTCATCTAGGTAGTACTCATCGTCGGTGGTCGTATCGGTGTCTGAGTCTGAGTACGTTGCTGCCTCCCCCCGGCAGATTTCCGTCGACTCTCTGGGGGATGAAGCCGCTGACGACATTTTGCTCCCAGCAGAACTTGAGCTCCAAAGCTCAGGTCTGCTTAGAGAAGGGCTCTCCCCGTCTCTGAGGGAGCCAGGGTTATTTAGAAGGCAAGGCCTCCACAGCCGCCCCTCCGTGAGTGACCTCTTGATGTTTTCCAAGAAAGCCAGTTGCTGTTCCTTGCCGAATATCCCAAACTCAACAGAAGGATACATCAGGTTCCTAGCGCTGCAAGTTCTTACGTCATCAGATGCCCAGTTTTCATTCTCATCGCAGGACAGCAGCTCTGAATAAGACTTAAATCTCCTTCCTTGCCTCCCATCCCGCGGGAGAGGGCTGCTTCCCGAGGCAGTGCGGCCCCGTGACACACACGTCCTCTCGGAAAGGTGACGCTCGCGGGCAGCTTTTGTATGACTCTTGCGCAGTTGGTCACTGCGCAAGTTGGCATTTTTTAAGCTATTAGACTCATTTTGCTGCTGACCAAATACTACCTGGGAAGTCAAGCTTTGCTCTGGACCTAGGTCTGACTGTGGGTAACTATTTATGAAGGGGTTTGAGTTTTTGTCGGTGAGAAGAGGCAAGGGAGGGCTGCACCCACTGCTGCTCGCTTGTCTCTCGGCATCCAGTGTGTCTGCTTTAGTGGCACGGCGGGAGAGACCTTGGGTTCTGCTTTCCAACCCAAGGCCAAGTACTTGGGCATTCTTATTCCTTGTGGTTCTTTTATCTGGAAATAGGGCTTGGTCTGACACACTTGGTCTGTTTTCCAATTTTACTGTGTTTTTGGGGGGACTCATTGCTTCTTCCTGGGTGTATGAACTTGTAATAGACCTCCAATTTGTGTTATTAGCAAGCAAAGAAAGATCATTTTCATTCTTATTCCTCTCAGCTGTTCCTTGCATGGGGGTATTGCCTTCAGGGTCCTGACCATGATTCTGGTTTTCATTTACAGACTGCAGAAATGACTGACTGCCATCAGCTGAAAGCAAAGACTCAAGGGGCAGCTCAGCCTCCACAGAAGTGGCACCTCCATCGTTCTGTGAAAAAATATTACTGATGTGTGGCTTTGGGGGTAAATTCTTACTTGAAAATTTTCGACTTGTTTTGTAAACAGCTGCCAGTTTATTTTTAATGGAAGGTCTATTTTTCCTTTTTTCTATATCTTTTACTTTGTCTCTTGTGCAGCCAGAGAGAAGCTGCTTACTCTCATTTTCTGCACTCTGTGTTAACTTCTGATCTGGTGTAACCCCAAGGGCTCTATCTTTGCAATCAGTGCTGAGGGCCCCCTCATGGTGCCTCTGCGATTCCTGCGGACCTGGGTAATCTGTACCCATCTCAGAATCCTGCACATTTTGAGTGCTTTTAATTTTTGGATTCTTTGACTCACCTGTACCTGTGCTACCCATTTTGCCTAGCTGCAGTGATGGGTCGGCACCGGAAGCTGCGTCTTTCGCAGATGCTGTGGTCTGAGATTCTGAAAGCTTTTTGCTATGGGAAATTAAATCATTTCTGCTATTTCTTGAACTGGTAGTTCTTAACTGCAGCCCACTACATTTACTACTATACAGAGGGGTGACTTGCTGCAGATTTTCTCTTTGTTTGACTTCTGTATTACCCCTGTACCTCTCTTCAGCGGGAGAACCTGACACGTTAGAATTACTGGTCCTTCCAAGAGAACTTTTCACTCTCGTGCGGAGCAGCAGACTGTTCTGATTTTTATTTGTGTTTGCTTTGGTGGGCTGACAGCAGCCCCCAGAGCCTCCCTTTTGCACACTCTTCTTACTTACCGAGGTCGAATAGCTGAGATCCTCTACAGGTACCGCTGGTTTGGGAGGGGTGGGTAAGGTGGACACAGATGGAGTGGCTGTTTGCAAAATTTCCTTTTCTTTTGGACACTTTTCTGTAGTTTGATTGCTTGAAGCACCAGAACTGCCCTTACCTGCGTTACCCACTGTTGCAGTGGGTCGTGGACCACCAAAAGAAATGTCTGCTGTTCTCGTGTCAGGAAGTGCACTTTTTGCTAATGGAAGAACTGGAGAAGCATCTTTCCTAACGTGTCCTGCACCTATAGCCTGAGAAGCACATCCTGCCTCAGAGCTAGGGGGCAAGGGGGAACTCCTGTCTTTACTGTCAGCAGCAGTTTCTAAATTCTGAGGTGCGACCAGAGCTGAAGACTCTTGGTCAGAAGAGTATGATGGCACCTCTTTTTCCAAAGTATTAGGGAAAAATACATTTGCTAAACTCACACGACCTTCATTTTTCTTTTTATGTATTCTTGGTGACTGAGAATTTGCTTTGGGAAGAGGCAATTCTGTATCTTCTGGATTATCCCTAAAGAGGGTACAAAATGTCCTAGAATGCCTCCGTGGTAATGTGTAATAGATTGAAACTAGTTCATGATATTTGACATGATCTTCATCAACACAAACTGTAAACGTGCTCGTAGTTTTGTATTTCTGCAAACCACTTCCCCTTTCCTTACAGTCTGAAATCTCAGAGTATCCTCCTCTGCTCAGATTGCTACAACTATCAGTCAGTCCAGCTGAGGTACTACTACTGGCTGAATCATTACGACTTCTGGTGAAAGGATAATCTTTTTCTTGGATACCTGAAGCAGCACTTAATGGCGAATGTTTTGAGTCTGAACAAGAAAAACTTCTTTGATTAGAACAAAAAGCATCGGTTCTATTTGGCATTTCCAGCCTTAAACGCTCCTGAGTGCTTCTTCTGCTCTCTCTAGGGAAAGAGATAGCTGTATCTGACATGACACTGCCAGCAATGCTAGCTGATTTTCTAGGTAAGGTATAATAGATAACAAGAGGGTCAGAAGATTTGGAGTTGTTTCTGCTAGGGGAGCCAGTAATGCTGCAGCTACTGGTGTATCTCAGTGAGCTGTCTTGCTTGTTAGGCCTTTCAATACAAGGTGAATTATTCCTTAGGTTTCCATTTTCTTTTTCAAGGCAAAAATGATTTAAACCATGTTCAGAGGTCTTAGGGTCTCCAAAATTATGTGTATAAATATTTCCAGAGCTTTCATTTTGAAGACAACTAGTGAATTGTCTATTGCACTCCCTAGTAACTAAAGTGCTTGGATCTTGTGATGTTTTCTGTGAAATCTTTTTGGTAGCATCTGTTCTGCTCACTTGAGTTGTTTTTCCACCTTCTGCTAGAGATTCAGTAACTGTGCAAGTTCCTGAAGAGTTAGTTAGTGTTTCTGAACATATTAAATTGTCTTTACAAGAAACTGCTTGTGAAGAGCTTTGTGAGGAACTAAATGAACACTGAGGACTGAGCACTATGTCTTGATGGCTCACTGGTTTTTCAGTGGATGGAGCAGAATCAACATCCACAAGAGAAGACTCTCCTTTTGCAGTAACTTGGTTAACTATTCCTGTACTCTGATTATCCACTTTGATGCTTTTTGTTGCATAACGCAGATTATGTTCCCATGGCTTCTGGCTTGGAAGGGAAGATTCCTTTCTGCTCTCATCAGCTGGCAAAACACAGGGCGGCTGACTGAACCCCCTGCTGGGTGGGAGGTCATTTCCCTTCATTTGCACCTTTCTTTTATTATTGTTTGATGTATCTGTTTTTGCAGCCTCTCTTCTGGCAGTGACTTGGGGCTGTCCCTTTGATCTCAGTGGGTTAAAGAGAGATGAACTGCTTGGCAGGATGGCAGAAGCAGAGTTACTGCATGGAAAACTCTGGGTGTTGGTGTAGTTTGTATCTGCTTGTTGAGAAACTGACAGTAAAGTCATGTCTTTAATAGCTACTTCATCCAGCAGATTCTTATCTTCGACATTGTCTAGTTGCTCCAAGCCCATCTCCGAACTTCTCTGAGTAACAACGACTGAACTGCTGTTCTGTCCTGAAGCTTTTGGTTGGTCCCTTAAATCAGGAAAGACTGGCTCATCACTTCTGGTGAAATATGAAGAAACTGGAGAGTTACAGCTCAGCCAAGGCTGGCAGCTTTCAGCGAATTCTGAAAAAGTTCTGTTACTTATACTTCTTGTTATCTTTTTGATGCTCATGTTCTCTGGAGAATACCTATGGAAACCACTCTGCAGGCGCTGTGTGGCATACTTGGCATTCTTTGTATGTGTCCACTGACGGTCGTTTAAGTTAGCCATAACCACCTCAAAGCTGGCATCAGGGGAAACGAACACTGCGTCACTGTGGTACGGAGGTATATCAGCCCAAAAAGGATAGTTATCTTTTTTCCCATAGGGAGAATTTTTTTGGTTTATATACAACTTGCCGTGAGAAGAAGTATCTCTATAGCAGGACCCAGAGAGATTATTTTCTGAATTGTATAATGGATAATTTTCCCAGTTATCAAAGGACAAGGGAGAAGCAGCTTTGTCAGGACAACTCACTCTGCTGAAACAATTACTACTTGAAAGAGATCTTCTGTAGTGGTGTTTCGAATGGTAACAAGCATATTTCCTACCTTCCTGCAAAGGGCTGGGATATCTGCCGTGGTCTGTTGCATGGAACTCCAGCAGGGATTGGGTTCGAAACATTTTTTCTTGAGGTGATGTTTGAGCTGCAGAGTCTGGCGTATTGTTCCAGACAATAGAAGAGAGAGGAGTTCTCTTTGGATTTTGTCGACCAAACCTTGGTATAAAACCATCATTGCTCTCCCTTGCCAAGGGATGCTGTAAAGCAGATGCTGATAGCTGCTCCGAAGAGGCTGAGGATGAGCACCTCCGAAGGGAACATACAGAGTAACTCCTGCCAGCAGTATCCCTGTTCATGTAATATTTGTGCCTAAACCCACTGTTCTGCGTTATCGAAGGAGGATACAAACTACCTTCTGAAGATTGTCCATACGAAATAGAAGACAGCCTGCTGCTTAGTAGGTGAGGATTTCCATCAACCGGATCACCATACTTGTAATCATCTTTAAAGGCTGCCTGGTGCCAATTTATGTAAGCACTTTGTAATTTCCGGGGCCTGATGAAAATCTTGTGCTCCTCTTTGGCTCTGATTGTTCTCAGCCCATCTGGAAAAAACGCACTAGGCAGGTCGCTCCAGGCGGCTCTGCGCTGCCCTCGCACCGTAGCCGGCCTCTCGGAAGCACCGAAGGCTTTGCTGGGTTGCACATTTGCACTGTTAGGAGGAACTGCCTTGTCCAAAGGATCCTGGGCTTGTTCCTGGGCCAGCTGGTCATCCAGATCATCTAGAACTGCACAGGAAAAAATGACACATCCTTGGTTTTGTTTTCTTTAATAACCTTCTGACTATTTATGATAAAAAGTTTAATGTGCTATGTTAATAATTATGACTGGTTGTGAAAGGAGTTGGCTTCTCAGCATTCACAGCCCTTCCCAAACCACACGTGCTTCCTCCACAGGGCCTTTCAGTGGTCACCCATCATGACTACAAGGGAAAAAATGTACTGCTTCATGACTGAGCAGTACTTAGAACTGTTCTTTAAGTAAACGCTAACCTCCTGTTGTTTAAAAGAAGAACACAACAACCTGATGTCTGAATTCATACTTGACAGCCAAACACAGCAGGAAAAGCTTCCAAAATTCCATTTCGTAAGAAAAAAGAAATCACAGAAAATGATTCAATATGCTCATATGCACATTCCTTTTCTGCAGGTCCCCAGAGAGCAATTAAGATGTAACTGTAAGGCCGCACAGAATTCTGCATGCCCTCCAACTATTCAGTATATTCAGCAGCCTAGCATGCCCACTGTTTGCTTCATTCAGAAAACAAGTTATTTACTGAGTAGTTGCTTCTTACTTACTCTGAATTACTATAAAAATGACATTTTCTTCATTAAGAAGGAAAGGGATAATGAAATATTAGGAATCTGTGATTCCTATCAGCAACAAGGCCGTATTTATAGACTAGTTTGATTAACTGGAATTACACATCACACACATGAGCTAGCCAAGCTAATCAGTCACAAGTTTAAGTAACGATAAAATATTTAAAGTATTTTTATTAGGAAAAAAAAGAGTGTTTGAGAATTGCATTTGTATATTTTGAGAAAAGCACACATAAGATTAAATCACAAACGGATTTGGCTATTTTGCTACAGCATTTTCTAAATAACTTAAGTGAAAAAAAAATCACTGAACAGTCAGCACAAATATGTGCAAACTGTAAAGAACCATTAAGAAACATGTTAAACATGTAGAATTGGAATAAAAATGGTGCAAGGAAACTGGATTTTTGTGTTTTCCTCAGTCAGCAGGGCAGCGCGGCACTGACGCCCCAGAGCAGAGCGGGGCCCGCGCGGGCGCAGAGCAGCCCTCGGCCCCGCTGCCTCGCGGCGCTCCCAGCCCCACTGCCACCTCCCGCGGCAGCTCTGCATGACAGGAAGCAGGGCTCAGGGCCAGGCTTTCGCACTGCTCTGTGGGAGATTGTGGAAGAACATAATCTTGCTCCCGCTTCCATGTAGTAAGAGAAAATGAACCAGCAGCTCACTGCTAGACTCTATTGCAGCTCCCAGAAAGGAAACTAAAGGTCTTAAAGCACAGGATCACAGAAACACAGGAGGGTGGAGGTTGGAAGGGACCTCTAGAGATCATCTAGTTCAACCTCCTGCTCCAGCAGGGACACCCAGAGCATGGGGCGGCATCCAGGCGGGCTGGGAAGATCTCCAGAGAAGGAGACTCCACAGCCTCTCTGGGCAGCCTGTGCCAGGGCTCTGTCACTCTCACAGTCAAGAAGTTCCTCCTCACACAGAGATGGGAATTCCTGTGTTTATACCCATTCCCCCTTGTCCTGGCACTGGCCACCACCAAGAAGAGTTTCTCCCATCTTCTTTATATTCTCCCCTCTTGTTTCTGTAACTTGAAGCTTTAAAGTGTATAAACCTGGGCCCAGCAATGCATCAGTATCAAAATCACACATACAGGAAACTGCAATGAAATTCTTCTCACATGACTTTACATGTCTACCTCTAAGACGTAATATGGACTCCTGTTATAGTAAGTTAAAAGAAATATACACTTTCAAGATGTTACTGTTCTGAACTGGATCAGGATGAGATGAAACTCTGACACATTTTAATCTCAAGGTCAGAAAAGACAAAGCCAGAGAAAAAGCAGGCATTACACTAGAAAGTAATAGGCTCTATCTTTACAGCCTGTGCTTTTGCAGAAAATTCTCTCTGCCACCCATCACCACAGTCACTGCTGGTAACAACAGCGACAGAGCAAAGCAAGTTACAGACTCACCACGGAAGAATTCCTTCTCCAGCTGTTCATTCCACTCCTGTAGAGTATTTTCCATCAATTCATCTTGGTTTGCATTGAAAGAATGACAAGTTGGTTCAGCTGATGTTGGGGAATTATATGTTTCTGCCTGTTAAAATATTCATGACAACATGATTTTAGTTCTACATAGTAAAAACCGCAGAGATCAATAAAATCCTGTGGGTCCAAAATTCTTTTTAAAATTAAATACTGTATTGTTAAATTCTAAAGCCATGGATTTGTAAAATTGCATGCACCTCTCTTACTGATATATAAGTTCTTAACTGATGTAAAAGGAGATATGCTCATTGCATACTCATATCATAGCATGCTTTAGATATATTAATTATAATGAGCTTATAATAAGGGATGTACTTGCCCTTTTTTTTCCATGTGCATCATTATTGCATTATTGCATAACATCTCTTAATCTTTCTAATCATTTTTTTTCACCATCACATTTTAAAATTCACACTAAACTTCACACCAACAGAGATTAATAATCAAATAGCACAGCTGATTTTCATATTGTAATATTTTATCTTTTCAAGGCTAATCAATTATATTGTTTAACTACTAAACCTAAGACTCATCACTATTGGTTTAATTACACTTTTTATTTTTAAGAAAGAAAAAAAAATCATGTTTGTATGTATCCACTGATGTGAAAAGGTCACCACTTTCTGACTGGTACTACAAATACTCATTTGGGCCATTTCCTCCAAGCCCTTTGTGGAGCAAAACATTGAAAATAATTTCATGGTGGGAGGCACAACAGCACCTCGGGGAACTGAAATAAACTACCTTATCAGTGGGGGAAAAAAAAATCTTCATATTTCCTATCAGTCTAAGTTTAGTTTATGTACTAAGACATAGAGGTTCATACACTATCATATCCATACTTCCCTCGGGTCACATTTTGACATAGGAGAAACGCAGAAGACTGCTTAATTCTGATTTATGAAAACTGAGAACCTTTCCGCTTTCTTTCGTAAAGAAAAAATCCTGACTGCTTTAGCTCTTGTTTTTCATAGTGCTTATTGTAACAGTCTACCCGACTCTGAATCCTGATAAGAACTTTGTCCCAGCCATATATTAATATACATAATCCCTCTGGTTTTGAAGTATGACAGTAAAAGGTGGCAATTTACCTTCTCTATACCTTTGATTATATACTGTGCATCTTTTAGTCCCCTCTATGGTTATACCACACAATAAAAGAGGACAAAAGGTGTGCGCGCAATAAAGTAATTAAAATAATAACATATATCACCCTTGGAGGATATTTGTTTATTTCAACAGACTACACTTGAATTACATCAGAAATAAATGTGTTGTTCTATGCCTCAATTGAGTTTGTACTTATAATATAGAACATTCAGCCAAAAAATAATTTCCTACTGCCCAAGACCCATTTGGAGTTTAACCTGGCAAGGGATGTCAAGGATAGCAAGAGGGGCTTCTTTAAATGAGTATCAGCAAGAAAAAGAAGATTGTGGCAATGTGAGCCAACTGCTAAATGAGTAATAGAAGAGACAGAGAAGACAGAGACACTGAAGGCCTTGGTCTTTGCTTCAGTCTTTACTGCTAAGATCAGCCCTCAGGAAATCCCAGGCCCTGGAGACCAGGGAGAAAGTCTGAAAAGGGAAGACTTCCCCTAGATGCAGGAGAGTCAGCTTAGAGATCATTAAGCCAACTGGACACCCACAAGTTCCTGGGCCCTGGCAGAGATGCACCCATGAGGGCTGAGGGAGCTGGGCGACGACACTGGGTGGTTACCCTCAATCATCTGTGAAAGGACATGGAGAACAGGGGAGGTGCCTGAGCACCGAGCGAAAGCAGGTCTTCAAGAAGGACCAGGGAACTCCAGGCCAGTCAGGGAACCTCTATGCACAGAAAGGTGAGGGAGCAGCTCATCCTGGATGCCATCTGCATGCAGGTGAAAGGCAAGAAGATAAACAGGAGTAGCCAGCATGAATTCACCAAAGGAAATCACGCTTAACCAGCCTGGTAGCTCTTTATGATGGGATGTCTAGGTGAGTAGATGAGGGGAGAGCAGTGGATGTTGATGCCTTGGCTTCAGTAACGCTTTTGACACTGTCTCCCATGACACCCTCATAGGCAAGCTCTGAAGCGTGAGTTAGATGAGTGGACAGTGAGGTGGATTGAGAACTGTCTGGATGGCAGAGCTCAGAAGACTGTGAACAATGCGGGTCAAGTCTAGTTGGAGACCTGTAGTTAGTGGTGTCCCCCAGGGGTCAATACTGGGTTCAGTCTTGCTCAATTTTCTTATCAATGACCTGGATGAGGGGGCAGAGTGTCCCCTCAGCACGTTTGCGGGTGATACAAAACCGGGAGGAGTGGCTGATACCCAGAGGGCTGCGCTGCCATGCAGAGGGACCTGGACAGGCTGGACAGAAAGACAGAAGGAACCTCATGAGGTTCAACAGAGGCAAGTGCAGGGTCCTGCCCCTAGGGAGAAATAACCCCAGACATCTGTACAGGCTGGGGGTTGACTGCTGGAGAGCAGCTCTGCAGAGAAGGGCCTGGAATCTTGGTGAACAACAAGGTGACCATGAGGCAGCAGTGTGCCCTTATGGCCAAGAAGGCCAATGGTGCCCTGGGGTGCATTAAGAGCATTGCTGGCAGGTTGAGGTAGGTGATTCTGCTCCTCTGTTCAGCCCTTTTGAGGCTGCACCTTGGGTGCTGGGTCCAGTGCTGGGTTCCCCGGTATGAGAGAGACATAGAGAGAGTCCAGGGCTACAAAGATGATTAAAACATTGGAGCAGCTCTCATATGAGCAAAGGCTGAGAGAGCTGGGACTGTTCAGCCTGGAAAAGACTGGGGGAGGGGGTGGGATATACCAGTGCATTTAAATTTCCAAAGGCAGGGTGTCAAGGACATGGAGCCAGAGCTGTAAGTGTCTCTGCTTGAGCAGGGGGATTGGACTAGATGATCTCCAGAGGCCCCCTCCAACCTCGACCCTTCTGTGACTCTGTCTCAACCATATTCCGACATGAGCCGAGCTGTCAGAGCATGCAGAATTCTGAGTATGGAGGAGACCCTAGATCACTATCTGTCCAAGTCTGCTGTTCTTTACAAATGAAAGAAAAAAAAAGGAAATACATTCTCTATTCAAAGTAATTTTTATCTTTTTGTACTTTGGTTAAAAATTCCAAAATATGTGATGATTTTGGCCTATAAAAATTACCCATTCAATAATTTCATCATTAAGAGAGAACTGAAATCTGTTCAGAGCTACACTTAGATATGTATAGTTAATAGGGTATGTTTTTCCTATTGAATCCAACATATTCAAAACACAGATATTATACTTAGCTTTTAAACTGAGAACTACAATAATATTATTTAAACAAACATTGCATCAACAGCCTAAAAACAGAGCCCAGTTTTCAAAAATTCTGCAGGTTAAACATGACAACAAAGTTGCCAAGCTACTTACTGCTGCCATTTCTTCCACTTCTGGAGATGTGCTAGTAGAACAGTCACATCTGTAGGCAGAAGGATTTAAATAATAAAATTATGATAAAATTTTACCACATAGTAAAAATCTCCTGTAATAACTCCCGAGAAGCATCTGAAAAGACTGTTTATGAAGAAGTCACTCCCCTCCTAGCCAATGGCGGGGGAAATTCCCATTCATTTTGTTGGCCTTGCACATAATGTTCAGGATTGCCCAGTCAGGACTGAACTCACTCTAATGACAGATACCCCAGTGTCTGCAATGCCCATAAAGTAATTGTTTAAATCCAGCATTACAATAAGACATTATTGCTTCCTTTATTCTTCCAACAACAGTAACTTGCAAAGTACTGTGAATAATTTAAGCTCATGATTTATAAATCTGTAAATGGCCAGCATTTGAAAGACTACTGCTCTTCCTCTCCTTCATCACCCTACTGTACTCAGAGTTGTGCTCTGCCCCTAAGGAGGAGGAGGGATAGTTGGCAGATTTATTTTGATATGAACTTTGCAATTGCTACAGCCATCCCAAACAGTCCTTAGCAACCTTTAGCACTTAAGAGAAGGCTTTTATTTTTCTGAAGCTGTACAGTACTGCAATGGTTTGGCAGAAAATTGGCTCGAGAGTGTTTCTGAGCAATGTACTTTTTAGAATGAGCTGAGAAACCCAGAATATAAGACCTCTTCCATTTTACATGGTGGATTTCATACATATAAATAATAAACTGAAGAAAAAAAAATCAGTTGATTCACCAAGTCTATTCTAGTCTGCAATCCTTGGCTTAGAAATAAATGCAGCCAGTCCCTTGAAACCCCCGCAGGAAATCTCGCTTGGCCTGTGCCTGCTGCCAGTTCTTCCCTGTCTCAGACACCTTTTTTTCCCAGGAAGTTGACTCTTGGAGGAAAGCGAGGTAGGGAAAGACGGTTCTGCTCATTCCTGTTTCTCCGAGTCTTTTTGAATGACCTTGTTCTTAGGCTCTTAAAATCCTCCTGTGCTCGGGTAGCCTGTTTCACTGAGCCTGGCAACAAGTACAAACCGGCTGGCTGGCAGGTTGGCTGCGGCCAAGCCTCTCCTCCCCAAGTGCTTTGTCATTTGTTTGCAATGTGCTCGCAGGCAGGGAAGAACACTTGAAAGGTGCAATTTGTTTTTGCTTCTGTAATTGTGAACTTTAAAACCAAAATTCCCCTCCAACACAGGGGTCTAAAGAGACTGGTGCAAATAAGCCCGCGGAGCTCGGTGGGCTTTGAAACAAGCCACAGCACCGGAATCCACACTTATCCATACTTCCTAGATTTTTTTTTGTCAACATTCAATAGGAAGAGCCATTAGTTCAGTGGGTTACTGCTCCCTGTGAGCAAGGCTCACAGAATGAGAGTGCAGAGCAGCACACATCTCTTGCCTTAAACGAGAATGTTGTTGAACACAGTCTAATACTTCTATCATAAATGAAGAATTAAATGCATATGTTGGATTTTTCTGCAGTCATTTCCTGCAGCCCAAGTGCGGTGAAACCCTGCAGCAAGGCAGAGGTGCTGCTGGCCGCTCTCTCCTGCAAAGCTGCTCTCTGCAGCTCTCCCCATTGGACGCTGGGCTTGGGGTACAGTCAATTCCTCTGTGCAGAGAAGCTTCATGAAGTTGGCATCTCAGTGAGAAATGTTTTCTAATAATCTAGGCAAAAATGAAATTTTCATTTTCACCTCTGCCATTGTTCTAAATTCCTCCATGTCTTTGTGGTCACTGTTCTTTCAAAAATAACTGATCATTGCATCCTCCTTTATTTTCCTCCCTGCCTTTCTTGACAAGGTTGTTTTAATCTTCTCCCCATGCCAACTTCCCCACCTCCTCATCTGCCTCACTGATTTTTTCTGAACTCTTTCAAGTTTTTCATCATTTTGAAATTAAAGTTTTTTTTACTTACAGAGTTTTTTAAAACTTAAGGAAAAGGCAATTCAATTTCTTTTTTACTTTAGGATATTAAGCAATGTTTACACACACACATACATACTTGTAAACACTATCTGTTATGCCTAAACAGAGAAGGTGTCAAGTTATTGCTGAAGTTCAAAAATATTTGCCAGCAGAAATAAAACCACTACTTCCTTCAGAAAAGCAAGAAGCTACATGTTAAATAGTTTCACTTATAAACATATGTATCTATTTTATGGCAACAGAATGTGAGAATAAAAGTATGACTCCAATACTGCCACTACTATTACTAAGACAAACGTACAGGTTAATATCTGCTGCAAATTGTTATTTCTGCTGAGGCACTGGTCTTCCCCAGGCCACGGCCAAGCTGTCCCGTGCCAGACTGTACCCGTGTGCTTTTATCCTGTTCTTACCGGTATTACGCAAGAAGCCGGCACAGCAACAAACACCCGGCTCTCATTCGCTCAAAACACAAGCAAACAGCATTTCTTCCCCAGTATGAATCATCATTACATATTAGAAAGGAATAAGAAGGGATTCAAGAACACCAAACACCTCTCATTCAGAAATCACCGAACACTGCACTAAGTTCAAACTGCAGCACTACCAACCTTTCATTAGCATCTTCTGTATCTCCACAGAGGACTATTCCCGTTTGCAGCATCCATAATTTATGCCCACATCAAAACACCCCCACAGCTGAGGAAACTGCCTTTCCAGCACCGAAAGGACCCTCTAAGCAGCCCGCAGCACTCAGCTCCTGCGCCGCGGCTGCCGGCCAGGCCTCCCCGCGTGACCCGCAGCGCTGCCTCCCGTCGCGTTTCGCCAGGTCCCCAGGCAGCTCCACCTGGCGCGGGCAGCGTGTGCAGCCGGGCGCTGCGCACAGCGCGGCAACACCTTGAGGAGGGCGGGGAGGCCGCGCCGCGAGGCGGGACCGCGGCGCCGCGCTCCGCACGAAACCAAGGGCACCTTGGTGCTAAGCCACGACAGGCCTCTCTGGAGCAAAAGAGATAAATACGTTCCCGAAAAGCCGATGAGACGTGTATGCAAAACTAAAAAGAATAAAAAAAAATAAAGGGTGAAGCAATTTTAAAATGCTTAGATTCTGAAGCAAAGCCTTAACCTTTGCTTTTGTGCCTGCTACCTTATCTTACGTCAACACATAGCGCCCTTGGGCCCTATTCCTCACTGACATTAGTGGCCCTTTCCTGTGCACTGGTGGCCTCCAGCCCCATGGCAGGGGACTCCCCAGCCCCGTGCTGATGGCACCTTCACCACGTCTCGACCATGAGGCAAGCCAGGCCAGGGAGGAAGGGGATTACACGCATGAAGCGTGTTCTGCTTCCCAGGGTTAAAACTTTGCAAGTGTTTCTTCTTTTTTCCCCCAAGCTGCATTTCTGCACACTGGATTTGCTTCCAGCAAACACCACTGCAAGTTCCCTGCTTCTGTTCAGACCTCTCCGTAGATCCCTTTTGGCTTCCATATAAACACAAGGGCAATCTGCTCTGCTACCAAACCTCTGTATCAGACCGAACACTTGTTCTTCTGTGTTTATTACACTTCTGTGTTTATTACAATGCCTATGATGCATTCATGATCCTAAAACGTACAGAAAAATGCAGTATTTCATTAAGGTGACACACGCGACAGGCGAACACGGGCTCCATGACCAGCCTGAGTGCAGCCACGAGCCTTAGCCCTGCGGCAGGCACAGGAGAAGCTCCCTCCTTCCAGCCCTGCTCCGACACCATCCCTGGCACCGACCCAGCCGAAACCAAAGCCCAGAGGAAGCACCAAGACACAGGCCCTGGCATGGAGCCCTGCTTGCCTGGTCGGAGCCCGTGCCTTGGGCCTGCCCTCGGGCTACGAGTGCTGGGAGCGGGAGCAGAGGAGCTGCCTGGAGCTGAAGAGTCGCGGAGAACTCGGCTCTCCCTGCGCGGCAGCCACGGGCGCCGGGACCCCGGCTGCCCCTCGCCAAACAGCAGTAGCCACGGCCGAGCCCAGGCCCGGAATGCACCTGGAGCCCTAATGCACAACCTGGACAGGGGGGATTTGGCTACAGCACGTGAGCTGCGACTTGCCACTTTGTCCTCATTCTTCTGACATGTAACACGAGTCTCACCGCACGACCAGGTAAAATCTGCACCTTCCTGGTGAGCTCAAAGCTAAGAGACTGGAAAATTAATGTTTTCTAAGCAAAAATTCAGAACAATTCAGGCACTTTTTTTAAGAACTAGCAATAATATATGCTTTGATTATAGCTCACCGTGGTTCCTTCGGAGTCTGCTGTTTCCTTGATTTTCTGAAGGAGAAAAGCCAAGCAAAAGGTGATCTGAACCCCAAAAAGGAAGCCGACGAATTCTTTTGTGCTTGAGGACTTGTGCAAGATGACATTTTAAATTCTTTATGATCTAAAAAATATTACAAAAATTTGATTTGTTTCAAGTTCTTATCAAATACTGCATTAAAAGGTACAGGAAAATTAAATTCTCGGCGGCAATTTTATGGAGGCACTCACATTCTTTTAGTCCCTTGCTTTTCACTTTTGTATGAAATATAAATATTACAACCCTGAATATGCAATGGTTAGCTGGCCTATTATGTAATTACATAACAAATTGAGATTAAGGTTTCATAGAATTGCTTACAATGGGATTCCCTGCACGGAGGTAACGGAGTAACTTTTTCTGCTATAAAAACAACACTTCAGTCAGGACCAAGGTACTGCATCTTTTTTTTCCCCCCATTTAAAAACCACAAGTCTGAGATAATACAGCAGCTGAAAATGCCTTACCCACTGATCCCAGGAGAAAGCAAAGTGACAGTGAGAGTCAAGCGTCATTGATAATATACAGCAAGAGGCATATTGGGTCTGTCCTCAATGAAAGCAGTAATTCCTGTCACACGATGCACAGCCTATGTGGAAACCACGAGCTTCCACTGCAGTGAGCACCGCTCTGCTCGACCAAACGCCACGTCCTTCGCGCTGCAGCAGCTACCCTCCCGCTGACACTGCTCTACTTTGCAGCAGGGAGGTGACAGCCGGAGATGTAATGACACTGCTGTGGCCACCGAGGCCCAGGGACGCAGCAGGACGGAGCTCGCAGGTAGGAGTAGCACCTTTTATTGCATCAACTCACAGAGTTGGAAACCCCAGACAAGTCTCGAGGGATAGAAGCCCTTCTGCAGGTCTCAAACAGAAACAGTGGCTTTCAAAGACACACAGAGCGTGAGAGAACCGCAGGGACATGTAATGTGCTGGAAAGAGGAAAATAGCTGATAGCCATGGACTGTGGGGAACATGGCGGGAAAAGGGGCAAGAAACAGATCTCTATTTTGTTTATGCCTCTAGTTTGAAAGTTTTTTTTCACGTTACTTTTTAGAAATCCTGTTCTTGTATATGTTTCTGCATACAGCTGCTGTGATACTGAAATAGGAAAAGCTTAACAAGAATGCGCAGAAATGGGAATGCAATAGCAGTGTATATCATGCAAGAAACCTGGATAGAAGTTGAAGAAGAAAGTACAGATATCATTTTTGGTAGAGACAGCATGTCTTTACATGTGTTCCTTTTGCATGGGAGCAGCATCCGTGAAATGAGATCTCCAAAAGCTGCTTCTCAGTCAGACCAGCTTTCCAGGCTCTGGGTCACCCACCCTCCTAATCAGCACCAGCTCAGCACCTTTAGCCCCACGTTATCAGGGAGGTTTCTGCCACCACAGTCAAATCTCTGTCAACTAAACCCACGTTACTTACTCCAAATGTTACTTAGGTGCTTCTATTTCCTTTAGGAAAATTAGGTAGACTAGAAGTGATTTTGTATGAAGTAAATACTACTGCTTTAACTGGAAATGAACCACTATATTTACTAAGAGAAATTGTAGGACAAGAATATCAAGAATTCTGTATTGTGACTCATAGCTATGCTTCTAACCGAATTTGCTTAAACAAACATGCTCATCTTGAAAGCACATTTTTTGAGAGAACTTGGACGTGAGAAAGAACTCAATGCAATTTCAGAAACTCTTATCTACTGAAGTTGGTGACCATTATCGTGTGTGAAAGAAACTGGAAAAAAGCAACTCACTGTTTCTTTTGCTTTTCCTGAGCTGATGCTCTAGTGGTTGCTTCAGCATTCTATTGACATCAGCATTATTCTGAAATTTTTTTCTTTGTATTTCTTCAAACCATTCTCCAGTCACTCCCTGCAGCCCTGTTTCAGACGTCGTTCTCTTCAGAAGTTTTCTGAAAAGGAAAAAATATGTATTTTAGACTCGTTTTTGTACAGATTCGTTATCAGGAACTCTCCCTGTTCTTCGTGTAGTTGTTCACAGTTAATTTCTACTAACAATATGATTTAAAAAAAAAGACACAGGGGTACACGGGATATTCACAGCTGTCACACGAGAGGCAGCATTGGGAGCAGAGTTCTCCTGCTCATCGAGGAGATCGGGTCACCACCTTAACTGGACTACTCATAGGCTTATGTTACTCCCTGCCTGAAAGAGCTGCATCCTTCTTCCTTCCAAAACCTCGAAAATAATTCATAAGCCTCATAAAATTAATTGAAAGTAAGATTAAGTTCAGTCAATAACCCAATTAAAAGAACTAATACTCTAATAATTTTTTTTGAAATATTTATCCATTCACTTAAGCAGAAGTAGTAATAAGATAGTTCTGATTTTCAGCAAGAAGCTCTCTGGGGCACTGACAGTGGGCTGCCCACCCCACACGTTCAGTAAAGCAGAATAATAAATGTGGAATTCATCTCAGAGCTATTCATGTGACACGTTCAGCAAGTCTATCACATTTTCCTCTTTCCTTGCTGCAGAGTGATTTTGCCTGTGTTTAATATGTATATAACCAAGTCCTAGTGAATATGAATGTTTTGCCAAGCAGATGCAAACACAGAACAAGTCATACGGATGTGGCTCGAAGTGAAGAAGTTGGTTCATACCAGATTCTATTCTTATACCAAGTGTGCACAGGAAAAAAAAAAAAAAGCTGTTTATCTGGACATAAAAGACTAACGCAGAGTTGCAAAAGAGTCTGGATAGTGTAGCTGACATGTAGAGTTATTTGTTTTCAAATTACAATATACAAGTCCCTAACGTGCAAATGCAGAGGTGGCAAACCCACACCCAGGGTATTCTGATGGCAACAGAGACAGACTTTGTGCACAGCCTGCAGATAAAATACCCATATTTTAACGAGGCTTTCATGTAAATCTTTCATCTTAATCTTTGGTAAAACACATGTCCAAGAACACAGACATTCTCAGAGAACATATAATATTTCACTTATCAATTTAAATAAATATCTCTGTTTCAGACATTACTTCAGAAAACAAACTTAAAATTAAATGTCTAGTCTGGAAACATAGGTAGTTCTGTCTGGAATTGATATGGACTTGATACAGACGATTCATCTGGTGGCATCTGCAGGATAGCAGGGTAAAACAGAGACATTTCTGGCAAACTGGGAACATTTCCCTTGAAGCTGAACACATGCAGCAGGGCTAGACATGTGTAATACCGCATCACGAAAACTAAAACGTGAATCACCACAGATGCTTCTGCGCTGTGGGAATGGCTAAAGCCGGCGAATGCCGCGTGCGCAGGGGAAGCCGCCTGGCAGGAGCAGAGGAACAACGCGCTCTCGCGCCAGCGGCCGGCCCCGCGTGCGGCATCCGGCTCTCCGGAGGCTGGGAGCGTTCGGGAGCGGCTGCCGGGAAAACAGGCACGCGGCGCTTGGCCCAGGCCCTGGCCGCGGAGAGCCTCTCCTGTAACCCATCCCTCCCCTTCTGCAACACCCGGACTGGGCTGGTTATCTCATCCACATAAACTGTAAACAAGTAACTCGGAGAAAGAAGGTCCACTTTTAATCTCAGGACTGCTTGGGGATATTTCTTTTTTTTTTTCTGTAAGAGTTCAGTTCAACTGCACGGGGTGAAAATCACGTTAACCATAGTGCCATCTATTGGCAAAGAAAAAGAAAAAAACAAAACAAAACAGATGAGTTCCCTTCATCACTAAATTTCCAGTACAGTTTTTTACCAGGAAAGTTCTTCAAGGAATTTTCTCACTGTGGTGATTCTTACATTATTTCTCTATTAATACCTCTTTCCTTTAAATGTATGCATTCCATATGGATGAAAAAACAAAGCAAGCCCCATGACACTAACATCTCCATTGTGCGAACACCCCAGACACTGCAGACAGGTCAACAAGCTTGCACAAACACCGGCACAGACGTTCCAGCATTTTAAGGTTTCTCCTGGCACATGCTTGACACTAGCTGCACTCACTATCTGTGAACGTGCTGCTTATGAGCTGTGCCGTCACCTCCATTTCATGAAACAGAGCCTCTAAAACTGTTCTTTATATGCACACACATGTACAGAACCCTGCATATATTTATATATATATACACATGATTATGTGAGTACAGAATCATCATACAATGTAAAATAACTGCACAATATCGTACGACTACCACCCGTGCCTGCGAGCCAGGCCACATCACCTCCGCGTGCCCCGCGCCACACGCCGAGGACAGCGGTGATGGTTGGGAGCCGGTGATGCCAGCGGCAGCTGGGGGGTAGGAGCCTGCCCTCGAGGCAGCCCCATTGCAAACGCATGTTCAGATCCTGCTCTGGAAGAAGGTCCATCACCTACAAGGCCTCCAAACCCAAGGCACTAATCCCGCTTCCCGGGCTGCTCCGTCCCTCTTTGCTACACGCCTGAGGATGAAGCGAGCTGCCTTCCTGGCGACCACATCCCAGTGTGTGACTCACCCAGAGCGAGTCTTTCGCCATGTTTACACAAACACCTCTTCCTCCCCAGTACCAGCGCGTGCTCTCCGCACCTCTCACGTGGAGATCTCGAGGGAAAAGCCAGCCTGAACTTTTGCCTGCACGAGTACTTTCATGTGGGTTACTATAAACGTCGCTGGAAGAGCCGCAGTCACTACCTGCTGCCTCCTGAGTGATCACGAGAGTCTCTCACTCCCGTCAGAGGCAAAGCGTTTTCTCCACTGCCCTTACACTGAGTAGGGAGCAGGAGACAAACATGCAAGGCAGTAGGAACTGGGTGGCCAAGTGGGTTTGGGGGAAGTTTCTGCGGTTTGCCGGAGACAGAAGACTCAACCTGTGTTTGTCAAAGTGAAATTTCAGCTCCTGCTGATTTCTGTAGAAGCAGGATTTGGCCCAACATGATCCTCCCCATGGACAGAGGGAGCAGACCCAGGGAAAGCCGCACTGGGGGAACAGGCCTAGTAAACTTTCCAGACCACTATGGTTGTATCACAGCCCCAGGCAGCTCTAAAATGCACACACAAGAATATTTGCCTACCTGTTCCCTGCAATTTTATAAAAATCATTTTAAAACACCCTTCCAAGCTGTCTTTTTTTTTTTTTTTTTTTAAGTGTTACTGACAACAGCACAGACTACTCAGATGACTTCATTTTAAAAAATATGTATTATTCAGCCCTTCAGAGGAACACACAACAGGAATAACAACAACATTCTGGTTTCCAAGGTACTGGAGGAGCTTCTGTGGCAGGTTAATCCTCGCAGGAAGAGGGAGGAGCATTCGCAGAGCCAAGACTCGCTGTCCTAGTGCAGCCACGCCAAGTTTCTAAGGCAGACCTCATTCTGAGGAGCTTTTGTTTTGTTTTAACTCACATTAGAGCAATCTTTTATTTATTTTTCTTTCTCCTTGTCTTCTATTTGGATGTGGTCAATAAACCAGGTCAGCTTTATTATTATACTTAAAACATTATGCAGATGTATATGAATCAGAGAGGAAAACCGACTCGATGTTTTGGCTGCATGCACCACAAGGCAGTGTACTCAGATCTAACTGCCTCAACCCACTTATTTGTATTTATAAAATTGAGCATTTCATGCAATAGTTCTCTGGAAAATCAAGGTCCCCCCCATGCCAAAATGCTTGTAGGTTACTTTATTTTTGATTAACAAAATGTTGTGTTGGTAATAATGCTCAAATCAAACCTGCTAGGTAGTTGCTAATTAATCAGAGATTTCATTCATATTTGTTTTCTAAGTCTTAAATCTCTATTATTATCACTCCTGCTGTCATTTTTAATTATGTATCGATTTTATACTTAGCACACTAAGCTGTTCACCAAAGCATATTTGCCTCAGTATCAAAGCAATAAAACTGAAGATGTGCAAGGGCAAAGATTCAAGCCCTGACAAGGAGGCCCAAGGCATGTGCTGGTTCATCATTCCCTTCTAACCGTGACCCAAATACCAAGAAAATTAATAAAAGGACTTTCACTCTCTTCAACAGACTTCAGGTCAGGCTGTTGGAGTCACCCAGGGCAGCTCTGGGAGGAAAGGGATGACTGAAAGTCCCGAGGAAGGCTGCCTTCAGGAGCACAGGTTAAAATCCACAGCACAACACTGAACTCTAGGGGAGTTCAGTGCAAACCCAGGCTAAGGGATGCTTTGAGTTGCCAGTTCACAACTCCCAACTATTTGGATTATAAGAATATGCAACAATCAGGTGAAACGTGGGGAAAAAGTGAGAAGGGAATTAATCTTCCCTTTAGTTTTTCTCCCAGACAGTACATTTTCCGAGACAGTGGTGTTGTAGATGCAAAGCTACCACTCCTGCCCATAGCTGTACTACCCATTCAGTCACTTTCCTTAGCTCACTGTTACATATATATTTATACAATTCTTGGCAAACTCCAGGAATTCCCGGAAGCCTCACAGCAAAGGATGAGCAGCAGCACCATGCTGCACGTAGCTGCATCCGTGAGAGGAAACCCAAGCAAAGCGCACCACTGCGCTACCCTGTTCCAGGGCTTATGTATTTCGATTAAAAGTGACCGCTTGCTCCACACAGACCAGTACTAGCAACGCGCACATTCATCGTGTGCAATCCACAAGGGCAATGAGGTGTTACCAACCTGCTACAGACAGGGCTCTAAGCAGACAGTTCTTCTAAGCACACAGAACAGGAGATCTCGTAGTCCTCCGAGCGGGTGATCAACAGGAGTGAAGGAGGTAAAACACTCCCAGCAACGACCCAGCTGTCCGGGATCTCCAGCTGCTGGTCTGGATTCCCAGCCCTGTCCTCTGCCAGGAGCATAAAACAGGGGAAAGCTCCAACATGAGACTTTCACAGCCGATTTACAATCTTTGTGCGCAGGCTGCAAACGTCTCAAGAGCCCACGGGCAGGGTGCAGGGCGTGCTGCACGCTACCCCGCTGGCACCACGCACAAGCTGTCCGGCAATCCTGCACAAACAACAAAACAAGCGTGTGATGCAACAGGCAGGAAGGCTATCTCGCATCGCTAGCATGTGCCACCTGGGCTTCTTCCCGGGGTAATTAGTATCTCTGCTGAGATGAGTTCATTAACAGGAAGGCATTAATAGAGGCTAGCAGGTGCAATGGGCATAGTTCTCCATGCTGACTCTGGTTTTGCAGGGGTGGATGGAGGCTCAGTCCAAAATTCTCATAGGTAAGCTCCTCAATTTCTTCTTGGGAAATCTTACACAGAAATAGAAGTATATATCCTGCGTGCCGCATTATCTCAGCTTTCTGAACATTTTAAACTACATAAATGAGTGTATTTGAGCACACACGACCAGCGCAGCAATGTAGGCAAACCTGCTGCAGTAGATGGTGCTGGTGAGTTGGAAGGCCGGGTCTCAGCCTCTGGTAAGTCTGAGGCTAATGATTAACAGCAGAGCTGTTTACTCTTCCAAGGAAGAGCTGCCAGGTGACTGGGAGATCTTTTATAAATATTGACAGTGGGCTTAGAGAATGCCCTCTGCACAAGTAACACACACCTCAGCTGTTACGTTACAAACTGAAGTACTGTCCAAAGATATGTAAGGCTGATGCTGTTCCTCATGCTACTGTGGGGCTTTCTTTAGATAAAACCTTTTCTTGTTAGCAGTGTAAGGGAAAACAAAACAAAACAAAAACACTAGGAAAGAGAGACAGGCCAGGTGAGAACTCTGAAGGGCAGGAATCAATTTCCCATAGAGACCAAGGACTTTACCAGCAGGTGTGTGTGGGATGGCCCATAGACCTGCACAGAGCTCTAAAATTCAGAGGCTCTGAGTGGACTCAGATATTTATTTGCACAGAGCTAGACTTGAATCCCACGTCTGTCAAAATAGACACTGTAGCCTCATCTAACCATGCAAGAAGCAAGATTCTGGTCATCAGAAGGAACACAATGTCACAGTGAACATAGACACAGTTCTTGTGTTACTATAATTGCATAAAAGTTATGCTTGTGTTGCTTTGAATTACTTTAAATTAGGGAAAGCAGCCATAAGACCCAGCATAAAATGTGAACGTCAACCCCGGATGTTTTTCATCTGGAAGCACGAAACTTACTACTCAGGCAGATCCTCTTAATCCACAGGCCATCTCTTAATTCACAGCTCTTCCAAAGAGGTGGAAGTGGCACTTCCACCCAACATGGAGATGTGGACAGGGAGCGGGAAGCAGGGCCCCTGGTCATGCTGCTGCCGCCTCGCTGGGCAGCTCGGGCCTGCAGAGCCAAAGCTGCAGCAAGCCCAAGGATTGGGGTTTCTTTATTATCCTGACCACAAATTAAACTGCAATTCACGCACAATGAAGTACAAATAGAGTGAACTTTTCATCACTTACTCTTAGCTTTAGTTTTGTACTGATGTGTTTGGTCATGGATAGTATGGTAGCAATACGCGTAACTATTTGTTTTTGAGATAAGAACTCATCAAAAGACTGTAGATCCTGATAGGAACTAAAAAATGCACACATTTAATACAGCTTATTGCATTTAATAATGTTAACATGACAACCTAGCTGCACTAGACTAGAAGGATTAGGATATAAATTTCATGTGAACATTTAGATGTACAAATCACAGGATGCTTAAGGTTGGAAGGGACCTCTACAGATCATCCACGGTTGCAAATCCTACAGAAATGTTACCATTTTTGTTCCCTACTTTATTTAATGCATTTCTTACATGAATTCTGTGAGCATGGCAAATTTCAGACTGTCACACTAGAAAACAAGGTCATTTTTAACTTTAAAACAAGTACAGGAAAGGTAGACCTGTTTCTAGACTATCTAACCCTGCTCCCCTGTTTTTGAGTTACGGCACACACAAAAAAATACAGTCTCTGAGCCCAGTGCTCAAAACTCCATTTGGCCAAACTATATTGGATTCAAAAATGAGATTTAGAGAGATTTTAAAAAGATAATTAAATTCCATACACATAAACCACTGGCCAAAATCTGAGCCTTAAAGGAGGTTCAAAGAAGATGGACACGGAGGGTATTTTTCAAACGCTGTCTAAATCCACACGTGCCTGCCCAACGCAGTGAGTGTCGCTGAGGCCCCGACATGCGGACCAGGCTCTGCTGCCGCTGCGAGGCAGCTTCCCCAGGAGCCACATCCCCAGGAGGAGCAAGCGCAGCACGCCATGCAGACACCAGACACATTTAACCTAAAGCACCTGACGGCCACTTCCAATTCTCATCGATGCCCATTATTATTTTAATTCCTGCACTTGAATTGTGGAGGAGATAGAAGGAATTGAAGACACAGAAACATTACTAATAAAAAGTTCAAACCTAGGGAGTGCAAAGACTTCCTGCAAGGTGCCTGAACCCTTAAAATAGTTAAGGGTTCCACAATTCCATAGAAAAGAGGGGGAAAAAAAAGCTACCAACATCAGGCATTTGTGCATTAACAATTCCAGAATAACTCTCCATATGGAGTGCATAGACAGTTTTAAGATTAAGGGCACACAGAATGCCTGTTAATGCTATTATAACAGCCTGTTAGTGCTGTTATAGCTGACCTCATCACCTTATTCTTTGAGCTTTGACAAGTTATCCATGAAGATACAATTAATACCTCTTTTTCTGTTAAGCTTAGACTAAGAAAATATCTAGACATAGGTTTCAAGATTAGCCTTGGCTTGAGCCTTATCTGCTTCTCTTTGGGCCCAAGGCAGCAAGTAGGTTGATAATAAAAATAATAATCTTTATGAATTTCATTCCTACAGCATTTTGTTGCTTAACAATACAGACTTCTGTCTGAACACTGGCCCAATGCCCAGGTGAAAGTCCTCTGAGCTTGACCTTCCTCCTCTGGGGGCACTGGCTGCCAGGGCTTGTGGCTATGAAGGAAGTTAGGACCTCAGCAAGCACCTACCTGGGCCAAACTTCATACAGGCTATAGAAACTCAAGCACAAACACAGACAGAGCTTTTGAGCAAAAGGTTTGATCCTTTATCACACTAGAAGAAGATTATTCTGGAAAGAGAGAGACAAAGAATCACAGATTCACAGTAGAGTTGAGGTTGGAAGGGACCTCTACAGATCATCTAGTCCAACCCCCTGCTCCAGCAGGGACACCCAGAGCACGGGGCACAGGGTGGCATCCAGGCGGCTTTGGAAGATCTCCAGAGAAGGAGACTCCACAACCTCTCTGGCTAACCTGTGCCAGGGCTCTGTCACCCCCACAGGAAAGAAGTTCTTCCTCACATGGAGATGGAACTTCCTGTGTTTCAACTTGTACCCATTACCCCTGTCACTGGGCACCACCGAGAAGAGTTTGGCCTTATTCTCCCTACATTCTCCCCTCAGGTACTTGTACATATAGATCAGATCCCCTCTCAATCTTCTCCAGACTAAACAGGCCCAGCTTGCTTAGTCTTTCCTCATACAATAGATGCTCCAGTCCCTTAATCATCTTCGTGGCTCTATGTTGGACCCTCTCTAGAAGCTCCACATCCCTCTTGTCCTGGGGAGCCCAGAACTGCACCCAATACTCCAGGTGCGGCCTCACCAGAGCTGAGCAGAGGGGCAGGATCCCCTCCCTCGACCTGCTGGCAACGCTCCTGCTGGTGCAGCCAGGATCTCATTGGCCTTCCTGGCCACGAGGGCACATTGCTGCCTCATGGTTAACCTGTTGTCAATCAGGACTCCCAAATCCCTCTCCATGGAGCTGCTTTCCAGCAGGTCAACTGCTCATCTGTCCTGGTACCCGGGGTTATTCCTGCCCAGGTGCAGGACCTGGCAGCAATGCTGGGCTATGCTGGCTGTGCTGGGCTAGATTCTGCTCTTACTCTCTGCAATGTTAAAACAATGGACTTAGGTTTAGTTAGTCCAGATCAACGCTGATAAAGCTGACATAAAAAATGGCACGCTTCCCATCCCTGCCATCCTTTCTCAACTCTTTCCAAGTCAAGGTCCTTTACTTTAGGCCTCACCACAATATATTATTAGCTGAAAACAACAGTGAGGAAAAAAATGCAGCAGGGACTTGATGCACAGCTTAAGCAACTGCCTCTGGCTACAGAAAGCAGCCCTCACTCCACACGGGGAATCCCACAGTGGGTTTATTTACTACTGCAATTGTTTGCCAGACCAAGGGAAGGTTTTTAAATCACAGTCTTTCCTGGCAGTTTTGCTTTTATTTAGAGTTATTTAGCATATTAGCACTTCAGGGCTCCAAAGACCTGATTTCTTAAGTGTTTACAAACCACTAAACATGCCAGGGACACAGTATCAGCAGTAAGTAATAACAGCATCTCCCTCACAAACAAGACACAATAGTGCAATCATAGCCTGAAACAGTCCGGGCGGAGTATCTCTTAAGAAAGAATTTCTTTATTAAGGCTTTGCTCAGGGAGGGAGCTCCGAAGAAACCACAACATACACATGTGGTACTTCCCTGGCATTCCCTCTGCCACCATCCAGTCTCTGGGGCTTGTTACTGAAAATACTTCCAAATTACAAGGAGTTGAGCCCCTAATCCCAACTTCTAGCACCCAAGAAATTATTCAGAGGCTGCAAGAGGGTCAATAAAACTATTACTGTGAATGAGCCGACCTTATTCCCTGGAATAAGGGTTGCAACATCAGACATCCTGCAAACTGGAATAAACACACACTAAAACATCATGAGGAAGCTGCATATGGCTGCACCTTGGCAATAAATGCCTTCTTGGGTTGTAGGTATGGAAAAAAAGGGGAAAAGGATGCATTTCCTATGCAGTATTTTATTCTCAGTTTCTCTTGTCAAACCCTTGAGAGCAAATGTCAGCCCAGAGAGCCCAAGAAAGCAGCAGCTGCAACGCATGATGAACGCAGTAAACGTTCTGCCGTAAGGCAGTGAGAACAGTCGCCTTCTGTAACAAATAACTACTTTCAAGTGATTTATTGTAGAGTGTAGAACAAAGTAAGCACGGGATTCACCTCTCCCACAAGAATTATGTGTTCTTAATGGGTCACCAAAGTAGAGTTGTGCTGAGCATGTCTCCCAAGGAAGTTATTTTGCTTTCTATCAACAAATCTTTGCTTTGCTGCCATCCGTTCTCATTGTCATAGAACTGTAAGAATAAATTTAGTAGATAAAAAAAAATCTAAACCATAATTCAACCTGGAAATAAACAAAACAAATTTAAACAGAAGGAGTAAGTACTATTCTCTCCAAAAAGCTGCATAGCATTTTCCCTTTTTTTCAGTTGCCATTCATGGTGGCTGACAGCCAAGATATGTTTTGGGATGGGCATTTTTTTTTATTCCTTCTGTACTGAAAAAAAATAAATCCTCATTCAATACAGGCACAATTACTTCTAGAAAGATGATCCAGATGATAGGCTGCTAATCAGAGATCCGGGCTGAATTCCCTATTCAGTTGTTCAGTTTCACATTATTTTCTATGTCTCATTTGAAAATGAAGATGATAGTATTTTCCTTGGGGATTAATAAATTAAAATCATACGAGACTACTTAAAAGTGGTAACAAGGCGCACCATATACAACAGGAGAACTTCTAAATAAAATCAAGCAATTAAGGAATTCAGAGCTCTTCTCCCCTTTTACGTACGTTTTCTATTTGTCCATAACTAAGTCCCACCTATTCGGTTTCTTGGAGATGGCAACGCACCAGCGAGTGCTGCCGCCTCTGCTCCCTACCTGCCGCCTGCTCCCACGGCCGGCTCCGGCACCCGCACTCCTCGCGCCACGCTCCCTGTGTCCGCGCTGCTCCGCGCAGGTGTCTGCCCAGCACTGCCGGCTGCTCCGGCGCGGGGAGGAGCTGCCCGCGGGAGGAGAGGCAGCGGCTCCACCTCTGCCCTGGCCTCCTGCCCTGCGCAGCCCTCACGCAGGCACTGCCAGCCCTGTGCTGCCTGCGCCCCACGTGCTGTCCTGGGAGCCCAGGNATGGCAACGTACCAGCGACTGCTGCCGCCGCTCCCTACCTGCCGCCTGCTCCGGCGCCCGCACTCCTCGCGCTCCTTCCCGCGGCCGCCTCCTCGCGCCACGCTCCCTGTGTCCGCGCTGCTCCGCGCAGGTGTCTGCCCAGCACTGCCGGCTGCTCCGGCGCGGGGAGGAGCTGCCCGCGGGAGGAGAGGCAGCGGCTCCACCTCTGCCCTGGCCTCCTGCCCTGCGCAGCCCTCACGCAGGCACTGCCAGCCCTGTGCTGCCTGCGCCCCACGTGCTGTCCTGGGAGCCCAGGAGCAGCCCCAGGCACCTTGCACTGGGATCGTGGAGGAGGGACCGAAAGGAGAAGCACCTAAAGTGCATTAGCCCTTGGGACCTTGTGTGTAAATATCTGCAGTCACTTCCTTTTTTTGATTTCTGTTCCCCGCGGCTGCAGATCAAAGCCCAAGAACGCGACCTGCTGCTCCCTGAAGCCTGGGAATCACACACTGAGTACCACCTGCAATGGTTCTAGCTCATCGTGATCAGGCCCATTTCGCTAGGTGTGGAAAGCTGCCTCGTGATACTCTCGGCTGCA
Organism: Crypturellus undulatus; assembly: GCA_013389825.1. Classification (NCBI taxonomy): domain Eukaryota; kingdom Metazoa; phylum Chordata; class Aves; order Tinamiformes; family Tinamidae; genus Crypturellus; species Crypturellus undulatus. Next base: position 162,270 of record VWPW01029428.1, read on the forward strand.
CTACTGTAAGCATTCCTTGTGTCCACAGGGAGAGTGAATTGTTAGGGAGTCACCTTAACATGACACCATCCCCTGGACAAGTCATCTGCCCATCTCCTCCTCGGCAGCTAATCTAGCACAACATATTTCACACAACGAGCCTTTTTCTTTATGCATCTGCAAAGACATCTATTTATTAATCAGGCTTACTAAAAGAGTATTTTGTAACAGAATCACACTTCTCTCCTTTGAACTGTAACTCCTTTCATATGACAGCACATATATATTGACATACAGATCATGTATTTCATTTCTTCTCGCACGATAAGTCCTAACAATAAATCATTTCTACACATGAATGTTACAGGCAGGACTAGATTCAATGGCCAACAAAGACACCTGAAACTGGGTGTTACCTAAGATCAAAACTAATGGTATGTACATGTATTTTTACAATATATTACGAAATACATGGTTACTATGTTTCTACAGTATCTTCAGTGTATACAGTAGTGCCAAATCCTGTTAGCTACCAGAGCTAACAGTTGTGATTTCTGCATCGGTGTTTCGTGGCAGAAAAGCTTTGCCAAGGGAGAGAGCAGGCAGGTTTTGCTCGTTGTTCGAAGGTTTAGTTCAGTGTGGCCACGAGAGGGCATTGCCCAAGGACAGAAGAGGCAAAAACGCAACCAGGGAAAGCAACAAGTTGGTAACAAGGAGCAGGGATCCACCAGGTCATTTCCATCTCAGGTCACTTCCAGGTAAAGGAGGGAGCAAAACTGAAACTTCTCCAAACCAACCATGCTTCAAAGCTAGCAAGGGCTGGCACCAAGGGGCACAAAAAGGATATGCAGGGGATGAGCAAGGAGGGCAGGACCAAGTCTGGGCCCACGACTGCCAAGATGTGCCACTGCAAAGGCCACCTCTGCCTGCTCCGCACAGAGGCGGCAGTGAGGAGGAGAAGGGCCATGTGCAACCATTAGCCCTCTTCCAAAGAACGTCCCCAGTGTGTATTTCACTTCACAAAGAGATGGGTTTGCCTGGATGAAGAGAGACAACCTGTCAAGCTTTTAATGCACATAAGCAATGAGAAAAACATAACCAAAAACAAACAGGCAAACAACCTATCCAGCTGGTTCATGGTTACTTAGCCGAGAGCTCCGTATACTTGAGGAGGAAGCAGTGTTTCATGCTGCACTGTGTGAAAATCAACTCCCCATTACCATTACTGGTATTTGCTGGACAAGTAACCTGTGCAGGAGGACATCAAGATTCATCTTTTCAAGGTACATCTTATTTCTGGTGATTGTATGTTAGAGCTAACTGGTATTAACAGAATCACAGCACGGTTGAGATCGGAAGGCACTTTCCTACCCCCTGCTCAAGCAGGGTCATTTAGAGCACGTTGCCCAGGATTGCGCCCAGGTGGCTTTTGAAGATCTCCAGAGGAGACTCCACAACCTGCCTGGATAACCTGCTCCAGTGCTCCGTCACACTCACAACCAAGAAGTTCTTCCTCAAATTCAGGTGGAGCCTGTTGCCTCTTGTCCTATTGCTGCCACCACTGAAAAGGGCCTGGCCCCATCCTCTTAAGATATTTTTATGCATTGGTAAGATCCCCTCTTGGCCTTCTCTTGTTTAGGCTAAACCAACCCAGCTCTCTCAGCCCCTCCTCATAGGACAGACCTTGGATTTTATAGTATCAAATACATCTTATGAAAAGAAAAAAATATAATCCAAAAACAAAAAAACAAGCATTCCTGCTTTTCTGAGTTCCCTGAATGAGCTGCATCTGGAAATTCACTGTTATTCTAAGAGATTTTCAGCTAGACACATGCTCCTCATGAAACTGCACGCATAAGATCAGGGCAATCATGAGAAGCCAAAGTTTGGTCTGCCTGAGAAGTCTTCATTTCCTCTATTAGTCCAGACTGGTCTATACAGGGAGTACAGACAATGTATGCTATATTGTAAGTAATACAGGGAGAAAACTGAGCAGTGGGTCCACTAGTTCATCATTAACTTGCTCTCTAGCCCTTGCCCGCTCCAACTAGCTCTTTCCAAAGCTATATCCAAGAAAGGTTTGGGGGACAGTTTACCTTAACGCCTTCATCCAGAAAAGCAGCGTTGATGAAAGTGCTGCTTCTACCTGACACCATCTCCCACATCCCTCCATCTCAGTAGAGCATAAATCAAAGACCTTCAGCACCACATGAAAAAGCATCACAAGAGGAGGCTGCAGGAGCACCCTGACATTATTTCAAAACCTCTTAGCTCAAAAAAAACCCAAAATAATAGTCAAAAGAGTAATAGTAATGACTTAGAGCCAAAGGAGCAACACATGGGACCTAGAGGAGCAACTTTAAAAAGAGCCTCAGAAGCTCACTGTGGTCATGTAAGAATGGCAGGATTTAGCCCTCCAGGGTGATCCCTGTTATTACTTAGATTACAGGAGCAACACCACCGAGACTGGAACCCATGATGGGAGTCCTGTGGCCTGAAGAACTCACAGGCTGAATAAGACCAGGCAGACGAGTGGAGTAAGAAAGAAAGTGCTTCTATTAGGCTCAAGAGAGATTAAGAAACTTGCCCAAGGATACATACAAAGCCTTTGAGAGGTCCAGGAGTTTAACCTATATTTCAGTATGGTGCTTTAATCATAAACACTTTACTTATCTTCTGCTCAAGTTATTTCTGAATATCTCTTTAGCTGAGATTTTAAGTAGACTCCATGCTAGTAATGCATCATCAGGTATGTCCTCTTTACACAATAAGTTTATTTTGGCTGCATTTACATAAAGAGAAGGCATTTTCTGACAACAAAGTCAAAGAATACATATGGAGAAGCAAATAAAAATTTGGCGATAGTTGAAACTCTTGAATTCAAGAGGAAGCTACTGCCTCATAAGTCTATGCATAGAGCTGGAAGTCTCACTCATTTGCTCAGTTTATAAGTCAAGGCCAGACTCAAAGTGATTCTATAACTACCCAGCCATGTATTTCATCAAATCTAGCAAGATATTTGTCCCATTTCCATCATGAGATGATTAGAATAGACACTAGTGAAGGAAAAAAAGGCAATACCCAGGTGTGGTACACAGAAACCATCAAACCTGCCTCTCATTCTGTGGAAACCTTGACATTTTCCTGGAGGCAAGTCAGTGTTGACATGCAATGTTTAACCATGCCCATCATAAAAAACACTTGACGGGAATAAAAATTACACAGTACAAAAATCCACTTGACAGAAATGTTACTCATTAACAGTCCTTTACTTACAACAAAAATCTATTGCTTGTGATAGGACCTCAGTTGTGAATCTGAGGACACTGCCTGCCACTAAGCTGTTTGCAAGGTACCTCAAGTTTCTTCTGGAGGAGTAAATGACAACCTCTAAGGCTGCACAGTTAATTTTCTAAAATAATTTTACTATGTCTTTTCCCTTTGCTTTGACTATCAACATACAAATAGCTCTGGTGATGGTACATGGGTGATATGTTAGAAACAGGGCTGAGGCTGAACAACCTATTCACGTGGCTCACAGAAGGCATTGAGACTCAGGTACATCTTGAAGGTTTAGTAAGTTCAATTAAGTGACTTGAAAGGGTCTTGTGAACAGTTTCTCCATCAGGTCAGAAACTGCCAGGATCTTGGTTTCTCAAAGCTGCCAAGAACTGCTCGGGAAGGAGCCTGGGAGCGTAACCGCAGCCACATCCTGAGCTGACCGCTTCCTTGTGAGGTCCCGCAAAACCTGTGCGCGGCCGCTGTCCCCCAGGCAAACACCTCCAACCAACACCAGCTTTCAGGGACAGTGGCAAAGGGCGGACGGGGCCTCTTTCTCTGGGAACACATGGAGAAGCAGAAGAGCCAGGGCCACCTCTGTCACAACACGCACTTTTCCAAACCTCCTCCTGCTACACGGCAGATGTGGCGCTACCTCCTGCCTGAAACAGGGCCCTGGGGCTCTCTGGAAGCACTTGGGATCCCCACAGACCCTTGGGATCCCTGTAGGTCCTTGGGATCCCTGCAGACACATGGGAGCCCCGTATGCCCTCGGGATCCTTGCAAGCTCCCAGGATCCCCACAGGCAATCCGGACTGTCACAGACCCTTGGGATTCCCAAAGACGCTGCAGCCCCTCGGGATTCCCCGGAGCCCTCAGGTCTCCCAGGAACCCTTCAGCCCTCGGGACTGTCCCCAGGACACCCGCAAGCGCCGGGAGCCCTAAAGACACTCGGGGTTCCCCGGAGCCCCCCACGCTCGCCAGCTCTGCGGGGCTCCGAGCCCCGCACCGCGGGCCGGGGGGGCAGCGCTGCCGCCGCGGACGTGGGACGGGACGGGACGGGCGCAGCC
>VWPW01029428.1:166957-183604 GCA_013389825.1 Crypturellus undulatus
CAGCGCGGGCTCTGCCCAGCGCGGCGCCCGCCCACGCGCGGCCGGGACGCGGCCCCGCGGGGAACCGAGGCCGGGTGAGCTCCTGAGCGCTGGGTTTATTTATTTATTTATTCGTTCTCACTTGGAAAGTTTCCACGGAAGTTTTCAGTAGTAATTTCCCCGCCGCGGGTGAGCGTGGTGCGGGCGAGGAAGACCTGCGTGGGTGCGAGCACTCGCTTCTCTCCGAAGCGCGTTTCTAGCCCCTGTGACTGCTCGGTTTGCACTACCGAACGACCAGTAAAATAAAACCCTCCGCGATGTCTCCACCTGAGAGAGGTTTTCCTGGGGCTGAACTTCAGGTGTGCCGCGGCTGCACAGGGGAGGGAAAGCAGAGGAGAAAACAGGCGACCAAACATCAGAAAGACGGCTGTGAAGCAACTGATGGGACTATAAGGATATGAGGTTGTTTTCAAGGGTTGAGCTGCTGTGTCTCTCACCGAGAAACAGCAACGGACCCACTGGACTCTAATAGGGTCTGGGATCTGTTTCTGAGTGAAGTCCAAGCACGTTATTGCCAAAGGTGCACGAGCCACAACCATCAGGTGTATTAGAGCACCATAACTTTCCTTTCTGATGAGCCATTGCAATGAGCTTGACTCCAAAGTTCTGTCTAGAAGGGTTAATAGCAGGGCTCAGCTCCTGCAGCAAATTTCTGTTCATTATCTGAGACGTCTGGTGCCCCACAGGCATCTTATAGGACGTCATGGATATCCACTGCTGCCTTAAAGACAATCTTTTATATTATTGGTGATTTTTTTAAATTTCTTGTGCAAACTCTTCCTTTTCTTTCTCCAAACAAGTTCTATCTATAGAATCTGGTACCAGAATTTTATGTATGAAAAGTAACTGCTTTCCCCTATGTCTATCCATTTCCCCACTTTGCTTTCAAGACTGTGTTCCAGCATTTAAAATGTCTACCACCTCATGTGCTTTATTTTTGATTACATAGACCCAAGATAGGATATGCGTTATTAAGTCTTTTCCATGATTTTTAGCTAAAAGCTATTCCGGGAACCTACAAAAGTGTTTTTTTTTGTTTGTTTGTTTGTTTCTTTTATATATATATATATATATAAATAAGCAGTATTTCCTCTGTTTGGCAACCTGAAACAGAGGGCTGAAATAGCATATGAGAGGCTGCAGACATGAGACATGTCCATTAGTAATGTAAATTGCCAATGCCACTAAAGAGGATGCTGACACACATGCCCTAATTATAGGGCAAATTCTTCAAAAACTGCATTTTACAAACACTGTTGTCCTAATGGGTGGTGTTAACTCCATTTACTCTCAGTGGTGGATTTCAAAGCGTAGGAACTCCGGGAAGCCAGAGGGGCTGTTTCCAAAGCTGAGCTGTAGCTGGAGAATGCAGGGGGACGTGCAGCAGGTTTGGTCGAATCTTGCAGCAATTGGCCTTGGGGCTTGGAAGAACTGTAAAGTCTTGTCTGTTCCTGTTGGACTAATTACAGGGTAAATTGTCACGCAGATTAGTGAAGTTTCATTAACTCCTTACACTGAGTGAAAAAGACTTTATGGCAATGAAAAAACATATGAAGCATCGTTCATTTAAAATGTATTAAATCTGCTTATTGTGTTTGAAATAAAAATTTCCGGCACTAACTTTGATCAATAATACTTGATCATACTACTATTAAAATGGAAGCTGTGTCTCTCAGATTAAAAAGCCCATCGCTAGTGTTTCGGCTTACTGTAATAATTGCTATTGATTTATTTGCGTTATGTTAAAAAACATAATGGCTAAGTTAGGACACTGCGGCTTGCACTGTTTCCCACTGTCTGACAGACATTTCCATTCAACAGTATCCTCAGGATCTTTAGCTGGGCCCTCAGCTCCCACTTCAAAAGGACTTTGGATTTTCATTTGGCCCTTTTCGCTGTGAAGTGGCAGACTTTCATGGTTGCTTCCATGTCAGCATCCAAATGATGCTCATATTATTAGAGCTTTCCTGTGTGTGAGCTGCACAACCTCCGTGAGGCAAACAGGAGCCGGGACTGGACTGAGCAGGTTGTGGAGCTCGGGCCCCTTGCGTCCGCCCCGAAGCTGCTGCAGGCCCTGGGCCTGCTCCGGTGAAGGAGGCCGGTCTGCCTCCTTCTTGCAGCCCGTGTGGCGGCAGCCGGCCCCTCTCACAGCTTCCTCAGCGCTTCTCCTCCTGGTTCACGCTCTCCGTTTCTCCTCCCTGGCGCTTGGCCGCTCCCTGAACCCTGTTTTCGACTTTGGCCTACCGGCATGTCAGACCTCCTCACCTTACAGCCACTGCTGCGTGCTGCTGCCTCTCTGCTTATGGTCTCCAACCCCATGCGCTGTCTGTGTGATTTCCCTTTTATTTTTTTCCAGTACAGAATTGTTCCTGCTGAAATAGATTTGCTGATCCCTTGGGGTGGTGTAAGAAGCAAAATACCATCTATTTTTTGCCTGCATCGAGCATGCCAGTAACATTGGGAAAAGTGCATATAAGAGAAATCACATGAAAACAGCTACATCCGACCCTTGCACTGCGCGATGCTACTGTCCTGTAATTTAGTGCTGCTTTGGACAGGGACTTCATGACTCCCCTTCTTTTTGCTTTTTTTGTAATGTCCAAGCATACTATAGGATGTTTATTCTTCTCCCTCCCTTGCTTCTATGATTCAGTCAACCATTAACTGCATTTGAGCACTCATTGCCACTGCAGCATCCCTGCACTGAAGAAAACAGACTGTGTGCCGGCTCCATCCTGGGGCGATCCGGCGGCGGTCCTGGAGGGCTGCTCTGGACAGGCGTATGGAGAAGGAAGAGGGTAGTTACCCTCTGTGCAGCAAGTATATCGCTGGAGTATAGCAGCACTGCTTCGAATCACAATGTGTTGTAAAAATGATGCTGTGATCCTGCTTTATTAGGGGATATTTCTGTGTCCTGACAAAGCCAGAATCTGGGGAGTAGCGTGTGTGCCAGCTGCTCTCCTGACAGAAACCGTGTAACCTTCTCTTCCTCCTTAACTACCATGCACATAAACATAAACATAACCAGTAGAGGCCAATACTTGGGACATGGCAGAATTACGCATTTAACATATGAAAGTTCTATGCTAGAGCAAGCAACTTATTAAGACAGGCTTCAGTAAAAGTGACTAAACAAGGTACAGGAGGTTATTAGAAGCAAAAGGTAGTTTTCAAAAAGCTGGAGTCATATCCAAATTAAGAAAATTGAAAATGTCATAAACCATGTCTGATAACTTATAAAAAATACAAATACGCAGACCTGAAAAAAAAGCTGGGAGGAGCAGCTTGTTAAAGGACTCTAAACAAGCACTAAACCTTCTTCAAACACATCAAGAAGCTCACCAGAGAATGTGTGTGGCCGATCAATCATCATACAGAGAGCAGATGACCTCTTCAGAAATGTCATTGGTATTCACTGTGGAAAAACTGGGAAAACCCACATGCCTGAATCCTTTTCTAGAAGGGAATTTGGCTGAAACTGTGTGTGAGGAAGAGGTTGTGTGACAAATTGGCAGCATGAGCATTAACAAATCACCAATGTTATTTCATCTAACAGTTTTAAGAAGACTAACATTAGTCCTTACTGAAGTCCCTGGCCTCTGAGCACTGGAGCACGGCAAGTAGATAATGATGATAAAAGAGTTTTCAGGAAGAATCAAGGAAACTACAAGACTACAAGCCAGACCACTGGGCAGATTTGCGGAAACTATAATAAAGGATAGAATGAGTGGTTACTGGGCTAATAGACGTTACCTCAGGAGAGTAAATGTGCCTCCTAGAAAGGAAGTCCTTCTTTACAGTCATCTTGGAGATTTCTGAAGAGTGTCAGCAAATAATTTGCATCAAGCCAAGCTGATACAGTCTACTTGGGTTTACAAAGACTTTTGACAGGACCCGGATCAAAGTTTTTGTGGAAATTAAGTAGTCATAGGATTAAAGAGAAGGTCATTTATGGTAAATAACTGGTTGGAAATTAGGAAGCAGAGGGAAAGAGAACTGCTTAGTTATTACGGTAGAGGAAGGTCACCACCGTTGTTCCTTAGGGCTCTGTGCTGGGATTTCTGTTTTTCATTACACTCTTAAATGACTTGGAAAAGAAATGACCAGTGAGGTGAGAAAGTCTGCTAGTAGTGTGTAGATATTCAGGGTAGTAAGGTTGAGAGCAGACTGTGATGGACCTCCAGAGGCCTTAATAAGACCAAGTGACTAAGAAATTAAAAGGTAGATAATATCTGGCTCCTGTAAATGTTAAATGATACTCATGTAAAAAGACAAACAAACAAACAAAACCCAATCCTAAATTCACATATAGACTGGCTTTCAAATGTAAGCAATGGGCTCTGAGCTGAGTATTACCATTCAGGAGCAAGTTCTTCATGATGAGCATAAGGTGAAAATATCAGAAAAACAAAATGTTAGAAGTTTTTAGGAAACAAAAATTAATTCATGGTGTGCCTATGTCTTGCATACCTCACAGAGGTCTGTCCTTTAACCTAGGACTGGAAAGGATTTAGAAAAAGAGAACAGAGACATTCACAAATATTAAATGGCTTCTATATGAGGAATGAATGAGTAGGCTGATTCTTCAGCCTAGTACAGGGATGATGTAGGGAGATTATGATGTAGCACATAGGAAAAAAAGTGATGCAGAAAGGATGGGAAGGGATTGATCTTGTTTTTTTTTCCAGTACAAGAAGAAGTGGCCATCAGAAGGAACTAACAGGAACTGGGTTCAATGCCAAGAAAGGAGTTTGTTCTTCACACAATAGATGAATTTATAGAACTTCTTGCCAAAAGATATTATGGATACAAAAGTTTACATAGCTTCAAGAGGGGAACATAGAAGTATTTAAAAGAGAGATTTGCTCAAGGTTACTTAATAGCCAATCATAAAAAACCCTGAGTTTTTGAAAATGTTCAAATTTTGAGAGAGCTTCATGTACGCTTGCTCTGTTCTTGGTCTTCCTAATGTAAGTTATGGTGTCTGGTGGTGACAGGATACTGAGGTAAACGGTCTGAAACAGTTTGGCTGTTTGTACTTTCTAGTAGCCATAGCTGGACAGCATATTTGTGAAGTATATTTGGAAAATGGGCTTATGGCAGTGTACCATCAGTTCTAGATGGGCTGAGAATTGGACTAACTGTGGAGTTTTACCTAGGTGCTCATAGATATGAGGGAGACCTCAGTGTTAAGAATCTGTCTCTGGGGTCTCACTTGCCACACAGATCCATGACTACAGTAATGGAAGTGTGTTTCATATGGCTGCAGCGGGGTCCTGAGCTTGGAAACCTCCCTGTGGTTTTATTTTTTTCTGTGTGTTCTGGTCGGCTGTTATGTCAATGCAATCTTGACTAACTGCTTTGAACTCTCATTGGATTGACCATCCCCCAACAATTTCCCTATATTTACAAATTTTACTAACCATTATATCTGGACAGAGCTCCTGTTTATAGTGGACATTCTCCATTGATACAGTCTCAGAGCTGGAGATATATGCACATATATGTCATAGTTAAATCACCAAGAGGTGCAGTGGTACCTAAGGCTTCTGTATCCTGACTGTGAAAGATAAATTTAACTCAGTATAGAAAGTCTGTTTTGTGATATGCATCAACTCATCTTTTAGAAGAAAATAATGGCAAGATTAGCAGACGTATTAACTGTCATCAGCTTGATTGGTTTACTTAGATTCTCCTATTTTCCGGCATTGGAGAGGGTGAAGGGGAACAAGAAAGGTGCTAAATCTTATAGAAATTATCATTTTAATTTTCATTAAGAAAGTTAAAATAAGTTAGCATATAATAAAAGTCTCATAATTGAAAATAAAGTAACAAAGAAAAAAAATGTCTGTAGCTAAATTGTTTGAAGTAAAAGCACAACCCTTGATGCTACTATAGTTATTAATGTCCCAGAGAGAAATCTGTTTCTATTTACATGTTCTGTTCTGGAAGACAAGATGCTGCAATTGTGATTGATGGAGCAAAATCAGAATGCCTCTGAGAATATACCAAGGAAAACAAGTAATAAAGTGAAAGTACCTTCTGTGTCAACTATGAAGTGGATTGATTAGAATTTAACTATATCACAGATATTTCTTATGATTAGCTCTGAACTTCACAAGTGCTTTTATTGGTTACAGTGGGATCTCTAGGATAAAGCAAAATTCCTTGTGTAGGGTAATAGTATCAGCATCAGGTTTTGACTCTTCTAAATTTCCATAAATGCTCCTAGCACTGAAGCTGAAAGAGCAACACATTCACCTTTCTCCTTTAAATAGCAGTGGCCATTCATGTACTCAGCTATGAGTACAGAACATCAAAACAACGACACAGAGGGTATGATTGATTAAAAATATTTTTAGCTTTGCTTTATTTGTAGCAGGCAAGTTTTACTTGGTAGATCAAATAAAAGACACATTTGTGCTTCAGATTAACTCACCAGCTAATCATCTCCTACATTCAGTGACAGCAAGTCTACATATTTCTGATTGCTAGATATTTATTTTACCAAATGTAAATGCAGACAGCTACCTCTGAGTCGCCTAATTACCTTTATTTTCTCATTTATTTATCTCAGTCTAAGGTCAGACATCTAAAATAGGCCAAATGAATCATGCCTTAAAAGAAGGTCTTTCTCTCCAGTGATTAAGGGACTGGAGCATCTATTATATGAGGAAAGACTCAGCGAGCTGAGCCTGTTTAGTCTGGAGAAGAGAAGGCTGAGAGGAGATTTGATTAGCATGTTCAAGTACCTGAGGGGTGATTGTAGGGAGGATGGGGCCAGGCTCTTCTCCTTGGTGACCAGTGACAGGACAAGCGGTAACGGGTACAAGTTGAAACACAGAAAGTTCCCCCTCTGTGTGAGAAGGAACTTCTTTCCTGTGAGGGTGACGGAGCCCTGGCACAGGCTGCCCAGAGAGGTTGTGGAGTCTCCTTCTCTGGAGATCTTCCAAACCCGCCTGGATGCCACCCTGTGCCCTGTGCTCTGGGTGTCCCTGCTGGAGCAGGGGGTTGGACTAGATGATCTGTAGAGGTCCCTTCCAACCTCAACTCTCCTGTGATTCTATGATTCTGTGAATATAGAGGGAGGCTGGCATGACAAACTCAGATGCGGAAGTGGGCACTGTGAATGCCTAAAGTTAGGCAAGAGGAATCCCACCTCGCCTGTTTGCACATGTATTAAAAAAAGAGTAATTCTAATAAAGTATAAAAATGAAAAATGAACAAACTGTCCTCAGGCTTTAAAACAAGTTGTTTTAATCTTTAGCAATGCAACTCTTAATTTAGGGTTTGATTCAACTCTCATTGATGTCAATAGCTGTGTGTTTTAAGAGGAACTTAATGAGGTTTGTCACTTACTTGTGTTTACTCTGTCATCAAGCATGTTTAACTGCATTTAATGAGAAATGGGTACCCAATACCTAAGGAGAAATACATGTGTATTATGTACATGGGGGTTATATTAAATAGGATTTTTTTTTGTAAATTACTTTCTTCTTCCACTTTTAAGTGAAATATGTATGAGTAGTAGAGGTATATCTTTATTTTTATATGCATTTAATGATTGTAACGAAAATAACACCAGAAAGTACCAGATGTTGGTTCCTTCTTCAGCATGATTAACCCTGTAATGAATATATATAATATAATAAACAGAATCAGGCAGGATTTTTTTTTTTTTTAAGTGACAGAGCTGAATTTACTTCGCACCATGTCACTTTTGCCAAGATCCTCAGTGACGGACTGGGACTGGTAGCAGGTCCGTTGTCCTGCTTGTAGCACCGAGTACAGCAGAGTTTTAGGTAGAAAAGGAAAGTCTGAAGAAAAGCTAGGAGCTGGAGGTAGGTGCTGGAAAGCGATGCCTGTCTGAATGAAGTTGGGTGAAGCCGGGATGTGATCCAGCCTGCGTGCCAATGTGGAGACCCAGATGAGCAGTGGGAATGTCCTTGCGTGACCGTGACCATGGTGTATGATGCAGGAACGCTCATGGCAGATGCAACGGCAGATGATTTGTCCTCCCTTTCCTCCTTCACAGCTAAATTCACAGTGAACATCTAACTTGCTTCATAGATAATTTGCATGTGCAACTGTTAAAAATGTCTTGAAGAAGAAGAGAGAGGGAATTCAGGTGAAGGAAGAAGTTAGGATCTAAGTGAGACAGGAAGGCTTCTTTCCCTCTGTAAATGTGCTCCAGAGTTTAAGCAGGCAGAATAAGGACAGCTGGGCTGCTGAGGCCACGGCAATTGCTAAGAGCCATGTGGGTGGCAATGGGAGAGAAGGACATCTTTCCTTGGCTCTGAGCAATGGGGCCCGTCCAGCCCCTATGGGACTACCCTTANTCATAGATAGTTTGCATGTGCAACGGTTAAAAATGTCTTGAAGAGAGAGGGAATTCAGGTGAAGGAAGAAGTTAGGATCTGAGTGAGACAGGAAGGCTTCTTTCCCTCTGTAAATGTGCTCCAGAGTTTAAGCAGGCAGAATAAGGACAGCTAGGCTGCTGAGGCCACGGCAATTGCTAAGAGCCATGTGGGTGGCAATGGAAGAGAAGGACAACTTTCCTTGGCTCTGAGCAATGGGGCCTGTCCAGCCCCTATGGGACTACCCTGATGCAAGGGCAAAAGAGGTCAGCTTAGAAGGATTCTTCTAAACACATCACAAACTGAAATAGCAGCTCCACATATTAATAATTGGATTAAATTAAAAGAACTAGGTCTGTATGGGAGTGGCAGGTGAGGGACTCTGCAGGGCACCTGGTCCTGCAAGAAGAGAATGGAACCATATAGGGAAATCGCATGCAAGCAGCTCCTGTGTGTCAGAAGCAAGTGATGCAAGGACAAGGCTTTTACCTTCACTCTGCCCACCCTTTTCCTGTGGAGTAAGATTTTTGTTAAGCAAGCAAAAGTTCTCCTGTAGACTGACTCTTTTTACTGTGGCTTTTCTGGCATTCATCAATTTTGGTGAGTTTCAATTGCAGGAACAAACGTAACTTCTTATGGATAGTCTCTGTGAGCACATAAGTGGGTTCTTTAATGATGAGTCCTTTAGTGACGAGCACTGGAGGTAATTATGTGCGATGCTGCTAGGGTAACTTCAGCACCCTTGGTGCTCTCTTCCTTGGTAAAATTTGTGCTTGAATTGTTCTAACTGTGTCAACCTGTATTTAAGAAAAATTGGTCCCGTCTTACTAAAACTCTAGGTCCGGAAGGGATGCAGAATTAAGAAGTCTTTCCTGTTCCAATTGAATTAATTATGCTAGTAGTTTTCCTGTGAATTATCACTTTGTTAGTTAACCTTGTAGACATTATATTTCATCCTGAAGGAAACATGGGGTTTGTACATATTATTGTGGAGGCCCGCTTCAAGAACACTAGTACGGGATGTCTTGTTAGTCGATAACCGACCTCAAGGACAGCCTTGCAAGATGTTCTATCAGCAAAAAAGGAACAAAAGCAACTGCACAGCTGCTGCATGACCAAGAGGCTGGTTGGATAGTCTCAGTGTAAGTCTTTAGATTACTGTTTTATTTAGTAACTGTGCTTTGCATGCTTGTAGGCAAATATGGTATTGTATCTGGAACAGTATGGTATGTAAGTATTATTTGATGTTTAATAAAATGTTTTGGTGCATTACACTGGAGTCCGTTCCTTCGCAAGTTGCAACATATTATGAGTGATAGAAATATGTAATCCATTACGCTAGTTCCTTGCAAGGAAAGATGAAAAACAGAGAAATAAGATCTATAATCCCCAGGGAAAATGTTGGAGGCTACATGTATGTATAATGGTACAATTGCTGCATGTTCTGGTAACTTTTGATGGAGCAACATGTGGAAGAATTTATGTGTGGTCTTGTTTTTTGCAATTCCAACCATAAATTAGAAAACAAACAAACAAAAACAAAAGAACAAAAGCACTGTAGAAAATACGACCAATACGGCAGGCAAAGTTGAGGCAAAGCAATTTATATGAGATCACAGTATTCAATAAACAATTGTGTTCAATCTGCTTTGATGGAGTTGATGATGGAAATGTTGCTGCATGACCAGGATGGTAAAAGTTATTACCAAATCAGTAAAATTGCACAACCATGGTTTTGTGGCACATGTAGCGTGGGCATCCTGCCTGTTGTTACAGATGGTGTTGCAGGGATCCAGCCACTTGCCTACCCAGCAGGCCCTTTGATGCCAGTCCTGTTGCACTATAGGGATTCTTATATACCAGTTTTTCTGGTATGCCTGATGTCCTGCTTTTGAAATCAGCTGCTGCCATAGGAAGCAGAAAATGTCACTGCTAGAACTGACTACAGTTTGTGTCTTAGCACTTTGAAAAGCAACCTGCTGCCTTACCTGGGTGGCCCCCTATTACTCAGCAGCTGCCGCAGCAACAGAGCAAGAGGAGGGCTCCTTCATGGCTGGGAATCTGCAGCTGCTGCCAGAAAAAACATGGATTGTCCCTGTCTGCTTACCACAGACAGCTGCACACAACACAGCGATAATGCAGTCCAGGATAATGTCCTTGTTACAACTTCTTAAGGATGACGATCACATTTATTTTATTTTACTGCCATCATAAAGTCAACAATGACTTAACAGCACGAGACATCTGAAGCATGGGCGTATCGTCAGCAGATGTAGAGCTTCTCTGCCACTAACCTAGTGATAGACAGTTAATATTAGAGTTTGGAGAGGGAAGCAGAAGTTCCTTCAGAGCACCTGATTTTTTGGCAGCTGGGAGCTCCTGGCTCCCACCCCTCTGCTGTCTGATAGTTCAAGGTTGGAAAGACCACAGCTGTGCATATGATTTTGCAAACACTGCCAATCTACAGACCAAGCATGACTTCAGTCATCCATATGACCAATGTACGGTCATATGGAAGTCACACTGTGGTTTTTGTATATAGGCTTTTTTAAAGGTCTTGCATAGCAATGGGTAAAGTTCCGATTTCCATGTGCGAGCCAGACACTAATGTGCACCAATAAGAAGGTCTTCTCCTTTGCCGGGATCCCAAGCAGAGCAGACCACCAGTGCTGCTCCAGCTAAGATCAGCTCCAGCTGTCTGCTACAGTCCTCATAACTCCGATGCAGCTGAGGTCATCCAGACAGACCAGTTTGCCCCAGCTACTGGGTCTGTGTCAGCAAAACGGCCAGGCTGCTGTGCCTGAGTGGCAGCTACATGTCAGTCACTGCTGGCATGAGTTATGGATCCAGTCAGAGGCAGCCTCACTGACACCAAGAGCACGTCTGTTGGTACCTGTTCATATCCTAGGCTGCCTGGTTTTGGTCACAGGATTCTTTAAGTGGTAATATAAAAGTGGAAATTGTTTCCTCCATAGGACAAATAAATAAATAATAGACAGTTAAGTGCTGCCTACCGCCCTCACCTTCTCTCTCCTGGATGCACCGGTGCTGGGGATGGAGCTGCTTTTTGTGTGATCCTGCAGAGCATGGTGTGGTTAGCATCTGTTCGCGCTTCCCTGCCGATGGAGGTGAGTGAAGAGTAAGTAACAGAGTGGTATGTGCTTAAGGAGGAGCTGAATCCCGACGCCCAGAACAGCAAGGTTTTTCCCTCTCAACTGGGATTTTCAAAGAAGAATCAGAACCGCTTCAGATTAAAATCCTGTTGTAGTAAGTTAGGTGTGTGACTAGGAGAGAAGCACACCGTTACAGTCGGTCTTCCTAGCTTTTCACTTCCAACCTCTACTTTTCTGAAGCAGGGTGGACTATAACCGTACCTACATAGGTGCTGTGTCTCCACTCAGAGTTTAAAAGCAGCCGCTGGAGCAGCAGAGCTGGGCAGGTGCCTGGAGGGAGCAGGGGGCAGCGCAGGGCGCGGGAGGAGATCGGTGCCGGGCGTGGGGACCGCGCGGAGGTGACACGCGGGGTGCGCCGGCTGCTCCAGCGTGAGGCAGCAGCCAGACGTGAGCTCCAGGGTGGGGTGAGAGTAGCCCCAGGGCTGGCCCCGGGCCCGGTGCTCCCTGCAGCCTCCAGCAAGGATGAAAGAGGGAAATGGGAAAGGCGGAAGGGCCTTCCCACCCACACGCCACCCTGCGCCCTGCTGCGGCCGCACCTCGCTGGGCACGGCATGGCCGGGGCTGAGGGCACCGACGCGGCTCCAGCGAGGCAGACGCTCAGCACGGAGATGTGGAGACGGACCAGGGGATGTCTGGCACGAGTCCAAAGAGGAAGAAAATGATGCCAGATTGAACCTGCAGCTTCCGGACCTGCGATTTATGCCATCAGTGTCTAGCAAGGAGGCAAGAAGGAACCGGTGGAGAGGATGGCGGGACGTATCTGGAGAGGCCAACATGTCCCCTTGCGTTGGGAAATGACACTTCACCTGACACTCTCTGGCGCTGCATAGGGAATTTGGCAGCTTCTTTGGAATCACTTTAAACTGACAGATTACTTCTCAGTAGGTCACTGGTTTGTGTCATTTGGGTAAAGCACTATTGACCGAGCTGCAGGAGCCTTAGTGTGGGGTCACATGTGGGGCTGTCTCCTGGCGAGGGAACATGATGATGGGGATCTGACTGCATTGGAACAGCCTGTGGGAGCGGGTGCGAAAGGGAGCAAAACACTCGAAAGAACATCAGGGAAGCACCTGAAGTGGAAGCGAAAAAGAATATTTCCCAACCACTGTCTTAAANGTGGGGCTGCCTCCTGGCGAGGGAACGTGATGATGGGGATCTGACTGCGTTGGAAGCAGCCTGTGGGAGCAGGTGCGAAAGGGAGCGAAACACTAGAAAGAACATCAGGGAAGCACCTGAAGTGGAAGCGAAAAAGAATATTTCTCAACCACTGTCTTAAATCCTTCTTTGAATCTTTTATTAAATGTTTAAGTTTACATTACTTAGTGACACATATTTCTTTGTGCATATAATTACATTATGCATATAATTATTTGACAGAAAAGATTAAAACACAGTTTTGTGATCATTATTTCATTCCACTACAGGAATAATGCAAACAATAAAATAAAGCATTTGAAATTTTGCATGAGCCAGAAACTCTGAACTCAGACCAAACCAGGAATATGATTAGACTTCTGAACGTGCAAGTTAACCTTCTGCTGTTGTTTGTGTTGCTACTATATTTAGGAAAAAAGACTATGGACAGAGTATTTGCATAAGCAGTATTTGCATATGCAAAGGGAAAACTCATCCATCTAATCATTCTTTTTTCTTCCAGTGAAAACCGTCCTAACAAAATAGTCCTGAATACATTCTAACTTCTTGGTATCCCAAGGGTCAGTATAATTTATATGTACTGACATATTTGCAAACTTGCTCAGTAACTTTGTTAAATGGGGATCCACTTTGCCGTCCATCAAATACAAATACAAAATAATAATTCGACAGTAATTAAAAAAAAAGAAAAAAGTCTTGCTCTTGTGCTAGGTGATTGTAAAGTGAAGGGATAGTAAATGAGAATATGAACATATTGTGTTCACATAGTGATAAATGTAGACGACTGCCCAAAGTATAAGGCAATGGAGCCACTGAGAATTTTTATACTCTGCCTCAGTATTGCAGGTGCAACTGCATGTGATAATACTGTAATGCTGGATTTGTAGATGATTTATGTGTCTAACTAATTTTCTTTGAGTCATGGATTTTTTTTTTCAGTATTGGCTGTTTTTGAGCATCTGTGGGAAAGATTGTTTCCCTGTCACCATAACATGTAGAACCTTTGCAGAAGATTAACGCTATCAGCTCATCTCACTAGGCTGGGATCAGTGCAGCTGTCCGTTTAAACTTCTGTGAATGATGTCACTTCAACAACTGGAGAACTACTATAAAACAGTCTATGCATCCTATGGAGCAATACTGTGGATATATATCATAAGAAACTTCATCAATGAGGCAAAAAACTATAGAGGTGTTTTAGAATTTGCAACTTAACTCTATTGTTCTATCAGAAGCTATTGGAAAACCAAAAATAAAAGTTAGTAAATGAGTGCATAACTATTTCTGAAATTGTTAAATAAAACCAACCCAGAACATACCAGTGTTTTCTAGGTTAAAATAAATAAATAAATAAATAAATAAATAAAAGCTGTTCTTGTCTATTTTGGAACTTAGAAGAACAGTAATTTGCTAATTTGTATGTCCTCAGATGCTCCACAACCAGGCCATGAGTCCGAAGAAAGGTGGACTGGTGTGCACATGTTGAGTTCTACATGAGAAACTGGTTATACATGTTCAAATAATAATAGGAGCCTTCTGTCTCCTGGAGACTAAGATTCGGCCTATAAAATATCTTCCCAATTTGATTTTAAAGGCTGCATTATGGTATTAAATGAAAGCCTGAAATGCTGCTGGGTTTTGTTCCTCTTGTAATCATCTGTTTTTCCTCCCTTTTTCATTCTTTCTAAATGCACATGCCATGAAGCTAAAACGATTTGTTTAAGTGATCATTATAATAAAATGTGAGCTTATGTTCAGGTAATGGTTTCCTCCTGCTGAAGAAAATCATGAAGAACATTGGAAATATTTATTCCTAACCATTTTTAAACCATTCTTGGAAGATTTACACCCTGTTGATATTGACACTAGGCAACAGAACGTAAAAGACAGGGCAGCCCCAGACAGGACGTCTTGTGCTCCTGTTGCGGCAAGGAATGGGGAGCGGCGAGCAGTGCGGGCGCAAATACCTGCTGCCGGGCGGCGAGGATCAAACAGCCGCGGGTGAATGGGTGGTTTTGGTTGTTATTGCTTTTGAGAAGCAACCAAAGGGAACACAAAACAAACCACTGAGAGAAAAAAAAGTAGTTTTAATAAGCTAAAGCTATTGGTCTGGATCCTCCAGTCCACCAAGTTCACTTTGTGCTGCACTCTCTAAAAAAACAATTCCACGTTAGAGAAAATACATCCTTTTGAACTCAAATGCCTCTTCCTTCCTCTTACACTGCCTTCTCTTACTATGTATCCTGGATTCTCTCCTCTTTTATTTGTTTTCAAGTAAGTCTTTTGTATACCTTAGATAACAGCATAATATGCTGTATTATTCTGTTATGTCTTATGCCACGATTTTATGTCGAAGTAAACACTGTAAGCAAAAATTTACAATGAAAGACAGTAATTATAAAAATGATAAGAAGAGTAATTCAGTAGAAGCTTTTATCAGCTCAAATCTGAGTTCATGTTTGGTTTTCTCTGTCCCTCTTGCCACTATCCCAAGCACAGGGCAATGCCTGATGAGGAGACACTGCTCCAAGTGCTGTGTGAGATCAGCTCTGCTCTGGCAGCTTTCATTCATTTGAGGGAACTGAGGAAAATGTAGCCTTTTCATGTTTAAGCATTGCAAACCAAGCAAAACTTAGGCCTCACGAAAAAAGCACACCAAAATTTCAAGTTTTAGCAGCATTTTCAGTTGCTGTGCTCCAAGGGAAGCAAGCGTTCTGATTCCTCTTCTCAAAGTTGTTAAGTTGCTTAGATTTCCTTTATTTAACCTCTTTGTGCACTAAGGGAAAGGGCTCAAGGGACTGGATATTATGAAAAAAACAAAGTGAATGATACAGATCAGTGTGAATTAAGGCATGCAGTTTTCTGCTGGACAGATGAGGAAACCGTAGCATAGTTTTTTTTCTTTGCTGTTTTCTGAATCACAGGGAAGCAACACAGCAATATTGTAAATTTATGCCTCCAAACTGTACGGAAGCAGAGTATATTTGCTTAGGCTAAACGAATATTAATCTGAAATGGAGAAACTGGTTTGATTAAAGAGTAAAACTTAACATTTTATGAGCTAGTTCCAAAAAACAGCCACTCAATCCAACTGCAAGATTTGCTTAGGATTTAGCTCAGCCTGTCCATTGGCCACATCAGCTGTGGCAAACTGCTTCTTGAATGTTCTTGTTGATGCTAAAAGGATTTAAAGGATTGCTAAATAGAGTGAAACTGGAACGGGATCTGCTGAAGGACTCAGTGAAACTTTTTAGGTCCATGTTTTTACACACCTCAGATTTTCTGCTTTTACATTTCGTCTGAAGAGCTCTTTGAGGAGAGACCGGTGGGGAGCCAGCTCCAGCTTATAGGCACTTAATGCCCTGTCTGAAAATCCTGGTCCTAGAGTTGGTGCAGATCTAGGCAACGCAGCCCACAGACTCTAGAGGTGACCAAATGAGATGTCTCTCTCACAGTGAGCCAAATAGATCTACAGGGTGCACTGGGCATAAACACAAACGTTTGGTGCTCAAGAGTACATAGGCATATGCATGGGGCTGACACATACAGTACAGGGGATGTGTGCCTTTCTGCAGAAGCAGAGGGAGCCCAGGCAACAAGTCTCAGAACATCTCAGATGGCACCAGACATGTATGTGCAAGCAGCTGAACAAGCCCTCCTGCTCAGATGCCTACATATATGCAGTCGAAATCTGGAGCTGAATCTGATCCCTTGGATCTCATTCTCAAGAAATGTTAAGTCATTACGTTGGTTTATCTAACAAAGGTTAGAATCTGATTTAAAGAAAAAAAACTGTTTTCTCTTGTTTTTTGACAACCAACAGTCAGTAGTACAGCAATGTTGCTGTCATTAGCTTCAGAAATCATTCTAGTCAGGCAGTCCTCCATCATGGAATGACAGAATCACAGGAGGGTTGAGGTTGG
>VWPW01029429.1:0-13692 GCA_013389825.1 Crypturellus undulatus
AAAAAAAAAAGAAAGCAAAAGAAAGCATGAATCCTGCTGCTAGAGAAACATCTGTATCTATAAATAACCGCTGATGTGAGTGGGAACAGACTGTATCTTCAGCAGCTCCCTGAGGCAGCAGAGCAGCCTCGCCCCAGCTAACCTCATTCCAACACATGCTCCTGTAACACACAGAAGTTGCTGCAGATTTGGAGGCACTTTTTGAAAAAGAGATGGGGTTTCTAAAGAAAAAAAAGAGAAAGCAAACAAACAAACAACAAAAAAATGAGCATCATCATCTGGTTTGCAGCCCAGGTGCAGCCGCACTCCCGGAGCCAATCAACCTGAAACCCTTGTCCAGCACCCCTGGGAAAAGTGACTTGCTCTCTTGGCTGTAACCTCATCTTCCCATGGCCCTACATGGCCTGCAGGCTGCTGTCAGGAGACCCAGTGGGCCTATCTGGAGTCCTCCTGCCCAATCACTGTTTTATGCTTCCCATTTCCAGAAAGTTCTCAGACTCAGCTCCCTGGTCCTCCTCAGAAGATGAAGTGCCACTGCCAGTGCCCACACTTGGTCTCACCTGTTTCCATGAGACTGGACACTGAGCCCTGCACTGACCTTCTCCGTTCCACCAGGCAGACTCATTTGTGCTTTGAAAAAAGCCTGTCTGAAATGCATGCTCTCTGCTTCTCTGTGCACCAGACTAAAGCTACAATTTCACAATTGGTTTAACCAATTGAAATCAGTGCTGTCACTCTGCAGCCATCTCAAGCAGATCCACAGGTCTAAGACTCCTGTCTGCAGAAATCACTGCATAGGGGCAATACTCAGATGTTTGCGAGAGTTCCTGAGAGGAAAGATAAGGGCTTGGGAGACTCTTCTCAGGCTTCCCTTTGGCCTCTGCTTGCATGCGATGAGCCAGGAGGACCGAGAAGCACCACCACGCACAGCAGCGTAGAGATGTCCAGCCCATGGCTCACCCAGGAGTTCAGTGGTAAAAAGAATGAATCCTCATAGCTCTAGACTTTGCCATCTGGTGCATCCCTTTCAAACCCAAGAGCGTGTGCATGGGTGTAGCGTGGGGGGACATGGGACATTCAAAACACACATATGAACATGCACATAGAGCCCTGCATTGCGTTATGAGGTTCTTTTATGTCTTTATTGCTCAGCCCAGCCCCGGCAGGTCCCGTCCTGCCGGCCCCTTCTCTGCGACCCGGCGACCCGGCGCTTACCCATCTCGGGCTCCTCTTCCTCCTGAGGAGGCACCTCGGGTGCCTCCGCGCCAGGGACCTCCCCATCGAGGCTCTCCTCGACCTTGGGGGATGAGGTGGGAAAGAGAACGTGTGAGAGAGGCCGGAGAGCAGCCGTGGAGGGCAGGGATGTGGACAGCGGCTGCGGGAGGGCGTCCTGGCCGCGGCCTCCCAGAGCTCGTGCCGGGGCTGCCCGCGCTCATCAGGTCCCAGGCGCCATCCGGGCCGCAGGCGCTGGTGCTGCTGTCGTCCTGCTCCTGCTCCAGATCCACGACCATCTCCTCGACGGCCTCCTCGGGTGCCCTGGTGTCCCGGCATGTCCTCTTGCCTGAGCAGAGCGGAAAGCGGGCGCCGAAGGACTGTGCGAGGCCCGGCCATGAGCAGCAGTGCCGCTGCCCGGCGCACTCTGCGCTTGCTGGGAGGCTCCGCGGCTGGGGGCGCTTTCTCCCACACACAGGACGTGCCCATGTCCCGCGGGCTGCCAGCCAGGCCCCTCCGCAAGGTCCCCCTGAGGCGCTGGGCTGGTGTCTTGCCCGGCACCCAGTCCAGCTCCACGTGCTCTGGCAGCCCCACCAGCCACCGGGAGCAGCTCCAGGGGAGCACCGCTGCCTGGCGAGCAGCAGCTGCCAGACCCCTCTCCAGCTCCATCTCCACCCAGCAGTGTCTCTTGGGCAGCTGGAAACAGACGGTCTTGGGGAGGGGTCAATGCTCATCCATCCCTGGCAGAGCATGGCTGTGACAGGGCTCAAAGCAGAACTGTGGAACCTCCCTGGGCAACTCTTCCAAGGCTCAGTCATCTTCATAGTAAAGAAGTCTCTTCTGTTCAGGTGGAACAAGAGAGTGTCCATTGGTGCCCATTGCCTCTTGTTCTGTCTGGCCCCATTGAAGCATCTAAAGTTCCACAGAAACTTAAGGAAAAAATTCCTGACAGTGAGGGTAACAGAGCACTGGAACAGGCTGCCCAGAGAGGTTGTGGAGTCTCCTTCTCTGGAGATTTTCCAAATCTGCTTGGATGCAGTCCTGTGCCACGTGCTCTAGGTGGCCCTGCGTGTGCAGGGGATTGGACTAGATGACTTCTAGAGGTTCCTTCCAACCTTAGGCATTCTATGATTCTATGAAAGTGTGTGGAGTCCTGGTTTAGGATAACAAGGCTGGCTCAGTACTTCTGCTAGTCCTTGTCCAGATGACACATAGTTGGTTAGTGAGCCTGAAATGGTTTTGCTTGGAGCCTGCTTCCCTCCATGTTCCTCATGTAGCTGGCCAGAGGTCTATTGTGGGGAGCAGCGTACGTATGGGGCACCCTGAGCTCCTCCAAGTAATACCAGCATGGTCACTCCATCTAGCTCAGCCTTCCTATAAGCTAAAACCCTCCTTCATCCCTCCCTTGGCAGTAGGAACTGGCACATAATTCTACAAGTTACAGGATAGCTCCTTTTCCATCTCCAGCAAAAAATACCTTCTTCAGTCTAAATCTCACAGCCCTGCTCCCTGAGTTGGGGCTGCCTGGCTGCCTGCAGCACTACCTCGGGGTTGCTCCTGCCAGGTTGCTCTCCAAATGCCTGTTCTCTGTGGCACACAGCACTGTTAAGCTTTTTTTGTAGCATGACCTATTTGAATGGGGGCCACTAGCCCCCTCCCTTAACTTCACCTCCAGTCTGGGTCTGAGTGTGGCATCATCTGGCCCAAGGGAGCCTCCTTTAGCCCAGAAGACTTTGCAAAATGTAGTGCCACAGCAGCGCTGCACAACGAATGAAAGCATTTGCTGTGGACGGCACTCCCGCCTTTGGCTCTGTCATTTTTCAGGGTCACAGTTAACACTTTATTTTTTTTTTTTTTCCTTTCTTTTTGGCTTCTTTCTAACAGGATTGCTGTAGAAGTGACACATGATATCCCAGATTTGCAAAGAGTCAGCTTGCCCCAAGCCCCAGAAGATTCTGCAGAGCGCACACGCATCCCACAGCCCTGCTTGTTGCTGTGGCTCGGCACGTCCTACTCCTCGCAGATGTCCATGCTGTCCTGCGCAGAAGGCGCTGGAAAGCCTCGCTGCCGTCACACGTGTATCAGTGTGCTGCTAGGAAGGGCGCGCTGGGAAGCACGCACGGCCCTTATGTCACTCCGCCTCTGTGGTGTCTTCTCAGGAGTGCTGAGGCAGATTTGTTTTTGTTTTTTTTTCAACTCTTTCTCTTTAACAACTGGGACTTTTCATAACCTCCATCCCTCCCCCTCCTTTCCCCTCTGACTCATCCTTTTCTCCCTACTGTGGCTGGAGATGTGCAACTCCCCACGTCCTGGGGCATCCTCGCCCTGTTACGTGCTCCGTGCTCCGGGGCTTGGAAGAAGTTTGCCATTGGATGTGGGCGGTGATGCCCACAACTGGGTCCAGGACGGGGGGGTCCAGTAGTGATAGGGGCTAGCACTACCCTGCCAGATGAGGCTAATACAGAAGGAGAAGTGGCTTCAATTTCCTTAGCCTTCTCCATCTGCCGCTCCCCCGCTGTAAACATACCCTGTTGCTGTTGCAATCACAGGATGCAGTGGTGAATTAATGCCACAAAGCGAACATTTTCTTCCTTTTTGTACTAATTATAGCAGCAAATTTCAAGAAAGAAAGCAAATTGCTCGTCTCAAAGACATTCTCAAAGCAGAAATCCCCCCCACCCTGGCAATAGAAGGGTCTTTGATAAAGCATTCACGCAGCTGGGGAATTCAATAGCATGAGGAACACTTAGGAGCCAGGCCAGCAAGTCAACCGCCCCTGGACTGCAGTCTGCGGCTCTAGCTCTTCTGCACTTAAAAATTAGGAAATTATCCTGTGACACATGTAAAGTGCTATCGATGGCTAGGACAAGAATGTTGACTGGGTTATCTCAAATCCAGCTGTCCCTGGGGCCTTTCTAGGATCCTCAAGTTGCTATTGCAGCACTTCTGCTTGGGCAAAAGGCAGAGAGTGAAGCACCGCCTGGCCCTCAACCCCTCCCATTCACTCCCCCTTCTCTGTCAAGGATGTGGCTGTTCCCAATCCCAGACACTGACTGCCTTGAGCCCTTTGCTTCAAGCATCACACTCCAGTCCTCCCTCTCATCCCTGAGTGTCCCATCCTCCTGGACTCATAACTCCTCAGGAAGAACCCATATCTCCTCTCATCAAAGACAATTAAACAACCCTGAGAAGCAACCAGTGCTGCACAGTCAGGGCAACACTAAGATTTCAAGCTGAGACTTGGGATACTCCATGCCCCAACCTAGCCCTCTCTGGGGCCACATGAGCCAGTGGTGGACCTGCTGGACAGACTCTTCGCTCCCATCTATCTCTGTATTGAACTTCTGCAGAATGTGCATCCATTTCTGAACTGTTTTTCAGTCCTGTGCAGATCCGCAGATGAAGGTGGACTGTTCAAAATCAGCATGGTTTGGATCCGTAAGAAACAATGTTTTTTCACAAATAGTAGGGCTGTCACTGGAGTGCTTGGGGCGAGCAAACAGCACATGCAGCATTCAGGGAAACATCTGCAGAACCATTTCTTTATACTGCTGCGAACAGCTTTCATGGCTGAAAATGAGATTCAAATGGAATTGTTGCAATTTCACTAACTTGGAGGAAATTTGATTAAAAATAAACAAACTCAGCGGCCTGTCATCCAAAGGGAAATGCACCATTCTCAGAGCTCCCAGGGTACTGAAGGAGACGGCGCACAGGCAGGCAACATCCTTGCCCCGTGCTCTCTATCACCAGTTTTAACATGCTGGACCTCTAGGAGCAGGAGCCTCCCAAGGCTGCTCAGTATCATTCACACTTGCAATCAAATGCACCCTAAGCTCACACTTAATTAGCACTATTTGTTGCTCAGGCTGAATAAGGAAATGCCACTAATCCAAAAGAAGGAGCAGCTGAGCACACACAGGCACTCTCATCTGCCTTCTCCCAAAGGCTGTTTCTAACACTGCAGGACCAAATTTGGTACAGGTGGCAGGGGAGTTTAAGTAGAGAGACTGGGAGTAGATGGAAGCTTCTGTTGTGCTGCTTAGGGATAAATTTGAAGTAATATTGCAGGAGCAGAAAAAGGAACAACATAATCCAATCCTTGCAAATCTGCATCAGGAAATATCTTTTTTTTTCTACACTGACATCCCTGGTGCTCTGAGGAGAAAAAAGCTCTAGGGTCTGCTCTTAGGTGTGCATTGAGGATAATCTCTGATACCCTTGCATTTCCCTTCCTACAAGACTGGAACATAGATTTGCATGAGGATTTAAGGGGTTAGTGTCTGCTGCTCAGGTGACACAGTGCCTTTGAGAGTCCAGGCTAAAGTTTTTAAATGCAATGTGACTGTATCATTGTTGCTTCTAGTATAAACATCTGATAGCCCAAGGGAAGCTCTCTTTGGTTGGGGGATGCTCTGAGCTCCTGTGCACTGTATCTACTTGAAGGTGTCAAGTGTCCTGTTCCATGTTCTGGATGCTGTGATAGGAGTCTGGACCTGGTTCCTGATGGACCTGTGTGATGCTCTTCTTGGTGCCCAATTTCTTTGTCTCCTGTGTATTGATGGGGGTACTTTTTGCCAAATTGATTAACCCATGTCCCTACATACTCACCGTGCAGGTGGGTTGAATGGAGACTTGAATGGCCCGAGCATGTTGTGCGACAGCAGTGGGAGAGCTGCTGGTGCTCAGACAGTGGGGATGTGTCATCTTTATTAAACCATCTGGGGCTGCAATAAGTGAGGCTAAGCTGACTGATCTGTTGCTGGATGTGAGGATGGAGGGAAGAGGAGATAAGGGTTCATGGGGAGGCAGTAGAAGGCACCTTGTTAAATGGGCTGGTGCAGGAGATGGACCTAAATGGGGAAAGAAACTTACTGGTTCCTCAAAGAGAGTCTTCCCTAGGCAGTGCCTCTGGCTGGGTGCCTGTCTCAGCATCTCCCAAGGGACACAGCTGCTCATGTGACCTCTCCTTTTCTCACAATCTTATACTGCGTTTGTCATGAGGATATCAAAAATAAATGCGTGGCTCAGGCCCTTGCCTGGGGAGCGGCAGTCCCCAAGGTCAGATGCAGCCCTGATCATGCACTGTCTCTCCAGTTATCCGCCCACGTGCCCATGGTGGAGTGACCATCTCTGCCACCCAGCTGCTTCACTGGCACTGAAGTCACTTGGGGGACGTCTGTAAGTCCGAGTGAGCCTGTGATCATCCCTAGAAACATCATTCCCAACAGATGTTTCTCCATCTGGGCTTTGAGTTTCCTCCAGCCCCTGGAGGAAAGTTAAATTCTTCCAGCCCTGGTGACTCCACATCCGCCCCCGGCAAACTCTTCCAGTGCTTATTGTGGTCGAAGATCTGACCCCAGCTCCCTTGTCGCAGCTGAAGTCCATGAGCTCCGGATGCACCACTGCCGGCATAAACCACGGCATGTCTATGTCCGGGTTATGTGCTCCCACCACCTCCTCCAGACTGATGGATACCTACATGTCTCGCAGCTGTGTGTCCATTTACACGTCCCAATAAGCTGTTTGTCAGTTTGTGGCAGCTTGACACAGCTGACTCATGTTCATCTTGCGATCAGCTGTAACCTCCAGCTCTTTTTTTAATGCTGAACTCATACCAACCAGTTGTCCCAGCTCTGCGCTGTAGAGCAGTTCTGCATCAATGTAGTAGCTTGCACTTGCTTCTGTTGATCTGCCACCTGTTTTTTCATGTCACCTCTCCAATTTGCAAGAGCATTTTGAATTGCAAGCCATACCCCAGTGAGTGTATGAGGCTCTTTGTGCAAATCAAATATGTTCTTCTCTGTTCAGAGACTCAGGTCGCAAATAGTAGTGCTGAGTGGTAGCAAGACCAGAACAGGTCCTGGTGGATTCCACATCTGTGTTTGGCTTTTTCACGCTCTGACCTCAAAGAGAATATCAGGCAAAGCAGCATCTGATGCCTTATTTAACAAAAATATAGGACTTTTACTGTCTTTCTCTTGTCTAAGCCTTGAGGGTTGTCTGCAAGCATCTCTTCCCCCCAAATTCCTTAAGGAACAAGACTGGAACTGGAGCATTAGGAGAACAGAAGATTCACCAGCTTCTCAGTCAGACATAAAAGAGATTCCAGAATCTCTTAGATTAGAGAGATCTCTTAGAATAGAAGAGATCCTGATTCCAGACAGAAGTTTTTATTATTGATGTTTTCAAGGATTTTCTCTATACTCTGACTGGTGCTTTGGTAACACGGCAGCTTCAGTGTCCTCATGTTTTAGTTAAACCTTTTCTAATTTTTATGAATTGCGGAGTTTGATCTATACTGAATTGGTGCATTCTATTTTCCTAAGCAGATGTGAGTGATAGTCTCAGAGAAATAAATTTCAGAGACTGGGATAAAGTTGTAAGAGCCAGAGACTGCCATTATGCAGCTGTAATATTCTCTACGTGTTTTATTTTAAAGAGAGAGTGAGATGGCTCAATATATTTTTGAAAAAGTATGTAAGCTGGCAGACAGGATTGCTGGATATTATTTGGAACTGCAGCAAGGAGTCTGTGCAGAGTCCTGGGCCTTGACTTGTCGTGAGAAATACAAATGTGGACACCGCAAAGCTCTGCTCTTTTCCAGGGACACAGTGTCTCCCTCGGCAGAAGGTCCTTGGCTGGGCAGTTGAGCCTGAGGAAAGAAAGACATGAAAGGTCTTGAGAGAAAAAGAGGCTGAGTGAAAAAATGAGATTCAGGAGGGGCTGGATGGGTGGGATGAAATCTGTAGGGAATTTGCAATGTCAATAATAGGATAATAGGACTCATAAAGGAAAAGGTGCTTTTTTTTGCTTCCTAGAAAATTTGGTTGAAATATTTCCTTTGTTCCTCACATCATATTTTTATGTTCTAAGGTACTTTGAATGTAAAAATTGAGGGTGAATCATATTTTTGCTTTAAATAAAACTCTTTCCATACTTAAGGATGTGTTTGTCATCGACTGTGTGACTTCTCTGATTGAGCAGTGGTTAGGAGAAATAAAGCAGCTGATAATTATCCTTAAATTCCAGCAAGGAGTGCTTTATTGAGGAAGGTGAAAATGAAAGAAGCATTTTTTGTGAGAAGGAATATATTTTTTATTAGACCAAATAATATAGCTGGAAAATAATGACAAGTTTTTGACCACAAATAAGACTCTGTCTGTGGGTAACAGCAAGTATGTCCATTTTTTCTCTATAAACCATTTAATCTAATGAGTGTTGTGACTCACCCCTGCAGACTTTGCCCCACTTCCATGCTTAAGCAGTTGGAGGTATAACAGCACTGTTATTACACCATGACAATAAAAGTCATGTTCTCATCTGTCATTTGGATGAATTTGTTAAATAATTTTTTTGGAACAGGTCTAGACACAGGAAAAGAGAATACATTTCCATCTTGTATATTCCACCTTTGCCTGGTTGTTTTTCTGCTCATTCCTCCAATGCCTTTTTAAGAGACCAGAAAAGCATCCTGTGGTACTTACAGCCAGCAGCTGGGACCCTGCCACTGACGAACACAAAGTGCACTTTGGTGGCCTTTTCATTACTAAATGTCACAGTCCTTTTTTAGGCAATAAAAACCAGTTTGGAAAGCTGGCCATATAAGTCTGAAAACTGTCTGCAGTGCTTCCCTGTTGGATGCAGGGCACACTGGGAGGGAGCAACTCAAAGCCCAGGCCGTGAGAGCCAGTCCATGGGCACGGGGGACCAAGATTCCCTCCTATGCAATGGTCTGTTGATTAAAGGCTGCTCACAGCAGTCCAACACCCTCTCTCCCTTGATTCTTCTCCATAGCATTGCCCATGTTCCCTTCCACCTTGTGTTGCTACTGGCTGGGTGAGCCTTCGCAAGCCTCCTTCTTTCTGGTTTTACCTAAGTAGGCATTTCTGGGCAGAGAGGTCAGAACAAAGATCTTGCACACAGCTCACACGTGGTTGTTCAACACCCTTCCTCGATCATAAGAGAGGATCATGATACTGTGTAACTACGAAAGCTGATGTCTGTTCTTCTGGCTTCAAAGAGTTTTTGGCCTTGGATCTACAACTACTTCAGACTCTACATGAGGAAGAGAGAAAAGTGGGAAATAAAATAATAAGGAAGAAATGGGTAAAGGTGCATTGCCATCCTTCAGACATCCCATGGATGTCTGAATCCCAAAACAAACTTATTTTCCCAGCCTCCCTTTTCCAGGAGTCGTTAGCAGCACGTACGACTTTCTCGGGTAGCAACTGCTGCAGTGCCTGTGCAGCAAGCTGGAGGCGAGCTGGCTGTCTCTGGGCAGTGACTGACACTGTTCCTAGTGCGAGCTGCTGGCTGATGCAGGCCTGCCAAGGAAAGAGCATGCATCCTCTCTCCCATGATGGGGTGCTGTGAACGATACACAGAAGTGTTGAGATTTAAGAGCTACACAGCTGAAGCACTAAAACGCCAACTCTTGACTGCATGGAAGTGTCCCTTTAGGTTCATTTGTTCATTCAGTCCCTCCCCAGTTGAGCCGATCCACATCCATGGTGCTTTGTTTCAGGAAGCTGAGATATGTCCACAGTCACCTGTTATGTCGGCGTGGATCTGCAGTTCTTGGCATCAACCAGGTGGCTGATGGAGAAAATACTGCATTCAACTCTGTTCTGCTGTCCAGCCTGGTGCTGCTGGGGCCATCTCAGCTCAAACACTTGTAGTAAATTAATAACTACATACTATCCCTCCTCTCATGTTCCAGAAAACATCTGTAAGTTGTGCCTATTGTTTTGAAAGTCATGTCAAGCATAGAGGACACACAGACATGCATATTTAGCAGAGCCAAGGAAATGACTGAAGTGTGTTTGAAAACTGACTGGAATATGAACTGAAATTACAATAACATATTATGTGTAAGCCTGGTGGCCAACAGGCTTGACAGAGCAGGGATTTATCATGGACATCTGTTGGGGAACAGAAGAGCAAGGAGATCTCTGAACATCTCAAAGGGACAGGCTGGAGATGTTCCGCTGGCATGTTGGTTGGATCATGCCTCATTTGCATGGCTCTCACTTGGGACGAGTTAAAAATGAACCCAAAGAAATCTATGCTTGCAAACTGAGGGAACACAATGTTTGTGTTGGAAACATTTGGACAAATGGACAATGCCTATGTTCCCTGGTGGGTAGAGGGGTGGCAGACAAAATCTGCACAAGTTTGTGTTATGTTGCTTCGAAGTGGAGGTCATGGAGACCTTCTGGAGAGAGAAGACAAGACCCTGGAGGAAAGAGTGACAGCAAATGACTGGGAGCCTGCAGAGGCTTTGGTAGGTCCCCACTTCAACTACTGATGAAAAGGCTCTGGAGCTTATTTAGTCTTGGGAAAAGGAAGCCAAGATGGGACATAATAGCAACCTTTAACTCCTTAAAGACCAGATATAAGTGATGAATGATGGAGCCAAATTATTTTTGATATTGGCAGCTGATAAAACAAGGGGACACAGCAGTGGCTCGGGATCAAGAGGTCCTTCACTAGGTGGGTGCTGAAGCTCTGGTAAAGACTGATATTGGGATCTTCATCCTTTGAGGTTTTTGCAACATAGTCTTCCTCCAGAATGGACCTGAGATCTCCAGGCATCCTTCCCATCAAGGCTTCTGTGATTCCAGTGGGGTTAGGAAATGCAGGAACTTGAAACCTATGTTCAAGAAATAAATACAGTGGTGTGTCTTGCTGTGAGGCAAGGGCATAAGTGAGGGCAGAAGTTGCTGGAGTTCTCCAGTCTATGTCCATTTAAAAAGCTGAGGTCAGTCAGATGCCATAAATACTGGGAGAAGGCCCAAGACTAGTATGACAGGAGCCATCAGTAGGGCTATAAGGCATTGAGAATGACTGTGTGGAGGCCAGAGGGGCCTAGGTACCATTGCTGCAATGTGCAATGTCCTAGGAAGAAAGCTGCATGTGAATCTTTGTTCTTCGGTCAGTTGCTTTGTGTTTTCTTTTATTTAAAAGCAAAGATCTCAGATTGTATATATAAGTTTGTTTTTCCTGTCAGCTCATTTAAAAGCTTCTCAGCCCCTTTGGGGAGCTCTCAATAGGAAATGGTCTAGACAGACCTGTTGCAAATACTCCCCTCTCCCACTGCCACCACATGCAGAGGAAAGCAGAGGAAGCAGAGGAAAGGAAACAGCTCCTACCTAGATGTGTCTCCTGGTGGTTTTAATTCCTCAGAGAGGGTCCTGCAGGATGCTGGTTTTCCTCTGGAAGATCTGAAATTCTGAACTGTGGTCTACTATGCCCAGATCAGTGCAGAGAAGTGAGAGCATTGCAAGGAAGGGAAGGGACTAACGTGAACTGTTGGATTTCTGGAAATCGCCTGTCGTTTAAGAGCAGGACTGGCTATCTGGCAGCATGAATTCTCAGACCTTGTGGTAAGCATAGCCAAAGAGGTGGTCAGGATGGCAGCATACTGGGTACCAGGCAGGGGTTCCATCCCCTGCTCTTGTCTTCCTGTCCTGGCAAACCTCCAGTGGAACATGGGCACAGTCCTGCAGTATTTTGGTTTCCGAGTAGTCTTTTGGGTGGATATTTTTAAGTTGGAGCTTATAAAATTGGAGCAGATCTTCTCACTGCCAAATATTGCTGAGGCAGAAGGGAAGAAGGAGCTGTGTGCAATCACTTGTACCAACATACATCCAATTAATATATATGTGTGTGTGCCTGTATACCTATATGTATATAGCAAATAGCCTGCTCAGTGAGAGCACACTTCTCCAGCAGGTTCATTCCAGCAGCCTCAAACCTGGACACTGGCCTGGGCTGAGTGACCTAAACCTGCTCCCTTCTGCACTGGAGACGATGTGCACAGTGGACCTGCAGACAAGGGAAGCACATGTAGGATCACATCTGTAGGAGCTGGTAGGATGTTGGAAGGTTGATGCTGTGTTTGGTCCCAGGAACAAAACTTGTTGAGGCTCATGTGTTTGCCTCTGCGTTGTCAGCACTGTGCTGCCCACTCCCTCTCAGGACCACACACAGACTTTCCAGAGTCTTCTCCTCCCTACCAAACTATAGAGTTGGTCAAGTAAACTTCATTTTCACCCCATCTTCAGGTGTCTGATGTTCTCCAGACTCTTCCTTTCCCAAATTCTCACCTTCCCCTTGGAGGTTCTCTGGTCTGTCGGTGAGGATAATGCCCCAGGTTGCTCCAGCCATCACACAGCTTGTTCTGAGGGCAGGAGGGACAAGTCCAACACTTGGCTTTAAACCAGTAAAAGTGAATCTGTTAATTCTCATACAATTTTGGGAAACAGTTGTGGAGTCTCCATTCTGGGTTGAATTTGTTCTGTGGAAGGGACAGCAAAGAAGGAGTGCAGCTACTTTGCCAAAAGCTGGACATGAAGACTGATATCTCTCCATACTGTGGTATAAGCGCGTTGCAGATGTTCACCCACACGTTTCCCCAGAAGTTGTGTTACCCTGTGCAACGTCTAATTAGTCCTTGCAAACAGCATCCTAATTTCCCTCCAGTTTACTGTTTTCTGTCACAGACAAATTTTCAAGATATTAATGACTCTCACTTGGGGTTAGTCTTGGCTCTTTTGGTTGGAGTGGTGCTGTCAATGAGTAACCAGACCTCAGAGTCAGCTGTGCTAACACCACGCAATTGCCAGGGAGGAAATCAAGCAAACCCCACTGTCTTCATGTCCTTTGAAAAGCAGTTGCATTGCCCCATGATACTCTTCCTACATGCCTTTGAGTGATTTGTTAGATGTTTAAGTTCCCTGTTATCAGCCCTCGAATGGCAGATTTTGATGTGACAGAAAAATAGAGAGTGCCATGTGGGACAAGAAGGGACCAATTTTGTTTAGGTCTATGAATGGGATCTTTCTCTGGCAGGTGCCACAGTCAGTTTAGTTTTGGTCATTCAGGTCAAATTCTTCTTTAATGGGAACAACAAAGAAAGTATGCAGCTATTTTGCCAAAAGATGAATGAGAAGTCTCGCCATATGGTTGTTCTCCATGTATATTTTTTTCTCACCATACTGATCTACCCACATACAATCTGTCTGCCACTCTGCAAGCTATCTAGGTTCCCATAAAGTCTGCAGTGTGATGGTGAGTGGCATGTTACAGTTCATGAGCATCCTAAGAGTCTCTTTCTATAGATGGATTAAAATCATTGCTGTTCCTTTTTCCTTCCTCATTCCCCACATCCTCTAGGGAAATCAGGGGAACCTTTCCAAACAGTCGGGAATTTTCCACCTACACATTTTTCTGACCTAAAATCACTCCTTATCTTTCTTTCAGAAGGCATAAAGTAAGTGACTGTTTTTTCAACAAATAAAAACCTGGGGTTCTCAGATTCGAAAAGGAGGGTCTTTATCCTTCTTGTTGAACACCAATGAACTTTTTTTTCTTTTTAATCAGTAGGTATTTTTTGCAAATAACCTTCATAGAATCATAGAATCATAGAATGCCTAAGGTTGGAAGGGACCTCTAGAGGTCATCTAGTCCAACCCC
>VWPW01029429.1:14280-59143 GCA_013389825.1 Crypturellus undulatus
ATGCCCAGGTCCTTCTCTGCAGAGCTGCCCTCCAGCAGGTCGGTCCCCAGCCTGGACTGGTGTCTGGGGTTATTTCTCCCCAGGTGCAGGACCGTGCACTTGGCCTTGTTGAATTTCATGAGGTTTTTGATTGCCCAGTTGTCCAGTCTGTCCAGGTCCCTCTGGATGGCAGCACAGCCCTCTGGAGTATCCGCTACTCCTCCCAGCTTCGTATCATCTGCAAACTTGCACTCCCTGTGTGAGGGAGCACTCTGTGCCTTCATCCAGGTCGTTGATGAATAAATTGAACAGGACTGGACCGAGGACTGACCCCTGGCGGACTCCGCTCAACACAGGCCTCCAACTAGACTCTGCACCACTGATCACCACCCTCTGAGCTCTGCCATCTAGCCAATTCCCAGTCCACCTCACCGACCACTCATCCAGCCCACACCTCCGGAGCTTGTCCAGGAGAATGTTGTGAGGGACGGTGTCGAAAGCCTTGGTGAAGTCAAGGTAAATGACCTTCCCTGTTATCTGTCCTGAGGGGCCCATCCCCATCGTTTCCAACCCCTCAGATCGGGACTGCAGGCCAGCAGCCCATCAGCTGCCCGTGGAGCTGCTTGGCTTCTTATAAACACCAATACCAACAAGAAAAGCCAATCAACAGCCAGACCCACTCAGCAAGACTTGGTTGCTAAAGATGGCTGAGTGCAGAGCACAATTCTGTTGGCAGCTCTGCTTCCCTGGGCTTTGTAAACTCATCCCTGGAAATATTGTTGCTCCTTAATAGCAAACATGTTGGCATCTCAACCCCTTCCCCTTCCAACGCTTGGGTGGGGATCAGAGGCAGAGGGCAGTGATGATTCTTCATCTCTCTCCTCTGCTAACACAATGCCTCAATTTTGCCCGCATTACAAAATCCACATTCCATCTCTTTTGCTCACTGTCACCAAGTTCGGAAGATGTGACCTTGAAAACCCAGCGAAGAGCTACAGTGTGGCTGCAGGGAGACAAGGACAGAGAACAGCCATCAGGACTGGGATGTGGAAGTTGGTCATGCATTTCACAGTGTAGGGCCTTGTAAATCCAGCCAGCAGCATTTGTAGTTCATTTAACTTCCATGGGTGAAGCAGGGTTGCTTGTATTGCTAAAATTTACCCGCTTTGGCACAACAATATCCATTTAGGAAGGATGATTTCTAATGCACTGTGCCTATCACTTCCACAGCCTACCTGTACCCAGCCTCCTTTACAAGCTATTGTCCTGGTAAATCCAGTGCAGACAGAGCAGCACTAAGTCTGCTGGACCCGATGAATTGTGATGTTTCAGATGCGCTTTTCCTTCAGACTGAAATCTGATAAGAATGAGCTCTGTGACGTGCAACAAACACTAGGGATTTCTGTGCCTGCTAGAATACTCTTCAGAGGCAAACTAAGCCCTAAACTTTACATCCATCCACAGAAACCATTACATCCATGGTTATCCAGATCTTAAAAGTACCCACTCATCTTCCTCCTAGAACAGAGCTGGGTAAATTTTATTCTAAAACATGATCTGTAATGCATTTGATAGATGCATCTATTGACAGTATCTGAAGGAGAAAAACTTTAGTTAACTTCCAGAGCCAAATTTTCAAATAAAAACATGATTACATCAGCTGTGGAGATGGTGCATTTTGCAATCAAATGTATGGGCAAAAATCCTGTCTCTGAAATGTCCGGCTGTGCATTGAGTCAGATGGACTGTTCCTTTTGCCAGTGTCTGACTAACTCTGCTTGAGTCATGAAGATGAGAGGCTGTGGTCATACTGTTGTGACCCTGGGATGGGTCTGGAACCCCAAATTAAGAAAAAATTTAAAAAGAAATAGGATCTCTTGTTCTCAAATAGGAAGTACAGTGGCTCACAGATCTTGATTCTTGTGATCAGGCATCAAGTTGGGTCAGCCACTTTTCAGGACCTTGCACATGGTTTGAAAGGACAGAAATCCATATCTGAGAGTTTTGGCAAAAGGCCTTCTCATAACTGAACCATTTTTGCAGGGATTGTGCTCAGTTTCCATCATTTCAGAGCATTCAGATTGCTGAGTAATTCCTTTTGCCCAGGTACCACTTGGCAGAAGAGAAAGCCCAGGCTGTAGATGAGCGGTGAAATGCACAGAGTTCACAGCTTTGCTCCTAAGTGACTTCTGATCCCAGGCTCCACGAGGAGCCTGGATCCCAGGTTTGCAGGACTGTGGCAGGCAGATCTGCTCCATTTTGGCAAGCCCAAAAGCCATATAGCAGGATAAATCACAGAAGATTGATGCATCGCAGGAGCTCTGGGACTGGGGGAGGTCCTACTGCTGGAGGCAGAAAGCAGGCTGAGGTTTACATGGATTTGGAGGATAACTCTGTGGAAGCAAGAGGATTCCCCCGGGCACAAAGATTTGATGTTCTTCCTTTGCCTACACAAACCACAACAGTGATGACACTTTGGAGCATGGCTCAATATGGGGCTCTCTTAAACATTTTCTCTCTACTGAGATAAAAGGACTCTTGAGAGAGGTATCAGCTGCCTTCTCCTCCTCTGAGTGCCATAGTTATGGGTGGCAGGAAAGGGTAACTTCAACGTATTCTGCTGTGTGTGTGTTGGATGAGCAGAGTCTTTGGGGGCTACTGTCTGGACCTTGAACTCTATACCCTTCCTAATCTCCACGGTAGGTGCTAAGTGCTCCTTTACATTTGGTCCTTAAGCTTTAATTGCCTTAGCTCCCCACTTGTAAGATGGACCATGAGATGCATGACCATGCATGAGACATGGCACTAAAGTAATCATATAGGCATAAAAGTCTGTATATTAGCACAAAAGATGACTATCTGCATGTTCAGAAACATCTGCATAAGACATACTGGCCATGTCTTATAGGAATATAATATGGCATTGATTATCTGATCGGAAGCAGAGAGATAATATGGTTAAAAACCTGTAAAATCTGACCCTAATTGTTTTTGGATTATTACTGCAGGTGGATTTAAGTATGGATTTGCTGATATAAAAACCTAAGAAACAATTAGTAACAAACATCAATGTGGTGATGTTTCTTTTATTGCTTTATAATTTTAAACAGAAACTGTGATGTCTTTTGGGATTAAAAAAAAAAAATGCACAGAATATCTGCTCCAGACAGTTTGAGTAGAATATGCTGGATTTAATGAAAATGAAGAAACAGACTCCAAGCTTTGAGGTTTGTTGATTTCTCTGCTGCTGTTATTTCCAGTTAAGTGTCATCTCACTTGAATCTTTTATCAAAACTTTTTTATATAGATTTAGAAACGTGTGAATCTCAGTCCCATCAGGATCTGTCTTACACAGTGTTTTCATGTAAGGTAGCAAAACCCAGCAGCATGAGTGTATGTCTCACAGATCTTCTTGAGACAGCTGCAGAAATCGGGTATTTTTGATTCTTTACTGAAATGAGCCATCGACAAAGCCAGGCAATCTGAAACTCAGGATATCACCACATGCTCCTCTAGCAGTGATGGAGCCCAACTGTTCATCCATCACTTGCTTGGTCACTGTGATCACATTCAGTTGAAATGATTCCACATATTTAAGAGAAGAACGGGTTTCCCATGATATTGCAAGCAGATTCTTTTGCCCTAATTTAGTGCCTAAAAACTAGGTTATCAAACGTTATCCAATCCTTTGGTTTCCTCTGAAGACAATGAAGCACCTCTAGAGAGCAATCCATCTACTCATGATGTCCATCTCAAGCACAGAAGGTGACTCTCCATCTGGAGATGTCTGTTGGAGGTGTCTGTTAATAGGCTGTCCAGGAACATTAAGGTGCCTTCTAATGCCTAATGCTATGTTGGATGATTGTT
This sequence comes from Crypturellus undulatus, assembly GCA_013389825.1. NCBI lineage: Eukaryota > Metazoa > Chordata > Aves > Tinamiformes > Tinamidae > Crypturellus > Crypturellus undulatus. The sequence continues at coordinate 18,127 of VWPW01029429.1, forward strand.
GTGCTCAGGGTTTCTAAGTTACAGCATTTAGCACAGGATTTCTGTGTTTTCCAGAAGCCCAGCCATCTCGGTGACCTAAGGGAAAGAAAACAAGGAGCCGAGAGCTGGCAGTTACTTCCATGTCCTTGCCAGAGTGTTCTGAGAAACATCCATAACAGGGAGCAGAAGATGGCTTTAAAGAAGATGCTGAAGCTGATGAGCTAATTATTGGCTCTTTTGATGATGACAGAAAGTTAAGTGCCAGTGAGTCCACTTTGTGACATACCAAATGTGGACAGATGCAGGACAGCTGGGAAGACATGGAACTGCAGTTTCTGGAGGACATTTGTAAGTTTTCTTTTTATTTGGTAATAGAAGAGAAACCGGCAGTATAATATGTTCTTGGAATAAAAGCTTGTTTTTTAATGAAGCCATGCTGAACATGTTTGGTGAGTTTTCTTTTCTTGGGCCAAACCAGTACTTTGTACTTGGACAGCAAAAGAAAAATTATCTATGCAAGGACGCATAGCATGGATAATATAAGGGGAGGTGAACCAGTGCTGTACAAGGCCATCAGAGCAAGATTCACCTAAAAATTGCAATAACTGAGTGTATTCTAGTACACTCAGTGGAGATGTGGAATACCTCTGTCAGATAGTGCCTGTCACAGGTAAAACCAGCAAGACCTGGAGGCAAGGAGTACTTGGGTGCTACAACTGGGAACTTTCACCCAAGGGACAGCTTTTTGGCTTTTTGTTTTGCTCTGAACAATTCTGCAAGTTAGCGAAAGTATTCAGTATCTGCAAGTCACATCAGGGCAACAGCAAGGATTATGAATGCAGATTGATTTGCAGGTCTAACAGGGCACTTTCACACTAGTAATGCTGTTTTCTCTGGTGCTCACTGACATTCAAAGGATATAATGAGTCAAATTAGAAGTGTTTGTAGATGAGAGATAGCAACTCTGGAAGAATTAAATTAAGTGTCCTTAGAAAGTGTTAGCTGAGGTGCAGAAGCAAAATAGCTGTAGCTGCAACACCTGGGAAGTGGAGTGTGAACTCCAGGAATGCAGAACTGTGATAATATCTTGCTATTTCACCTAGCAACAGGTCCTAGAGGTAAAATGTCACTCTGCCAGAAAGAAGGAAACAGCACTTGGAGTCATAAAAACACATGTGGGCAGGTTTTGGGAGGTATATATGCTCTTGCCAGCCCTTTTATCTGTGTTTTCAGCAAAAGTGCTGACACTTAGAATTCCAGGGCCAGTTATGTTTTCATTTAACCCTTTTCCCTTTTTTTCTAATTCGTTTAGGTTGTATCTGTATGCTCAGAGATCACGGATGGGGCATTGGAGAAGCCTGGATGCTCTGGGCATGGCAACACTTACAGTTCATTACCTGGTCTGCACCCAAGGTGATCAGCTAGGATGGGTCAGGAGGAAGGTGTGTATCATACACACAGCAGACAAACACATATGTTCTCTCTGGACTGTCTGGAGAAGCTGCAGGAAATTCTGCTCCTACTTTCTTGCTCAATGTTGACTAGAGAAAGGAATGCAACTTGGAAATGGGTTGCACAAGATGCTGGAGCTGACACTGCAACACAGGTCATAGTGGGCTCCATTTGGAGCCTGAACATGTGGCACAGACCCGAGGACCTGTGTTTGGGTGAAGGTTATGTAAGACTGTGCTGTCCGTGAGAGATGACCGGGCCATAAAGAAAAAGAGGGCTTATACTGGGACTGTGGTGATGACTGGAGAGACATAGAGTGAATTTGCAGCTGAGTGTGATTGAAATTCCTGCAGGAACTTGGACTCTAATGGAGTCCCTTGCAGTCACACATAGCTCTACCCGTGCTGCTGAAGGCACTACCAGATATTTAGCCCTCCAAGTGGCTCCTGGCTGAATTCCTACCTCCCAAAGCATGACTGGCACCATAAACCTGAACAACATGACTGGCACCACAGACCTGAACAGGCTCATTCATATATTTTCTCAATTGGAGGCAGAAATACAAACATACTCTTTCACTTTTCCAAGGAGTCCAAATCAGGCTGCTATAGCAGTTTCAAGTCAACTAGGCTCCCAAGGGATTCTCAGCCTCACAGTCTTGGCTGAAGGGCTACACAGTTTGCTACACCGATAGCGATTAAGGGAACTGGCAAGGAAGCTCTCACATGCAAAAAAAAAAAGAAATGCTGGCAGACCTCAAAGCTAAAAAAAATAAAATTTCTGTGTTTAACCTTGAGCTCAACAATGAAATGCTGTATAGTACTTGGGTAGACAGCACACAACCTTGACACCTGTTGATGAGACATACCAGCATTGCCGAGAGATGCGATGAACATAATATCGGCTTTGTGTGGATGAGTGAGCAGTATGTGATCCTGCCTATAACTCGGGTCTTGCAAGCAGGAGAAACCTGATGCTAGTCTTAGCTGAGATTACAAATTCTGCTATAGATCAAGAAGTGGAGGGCTGTGATGTCCCAGCTTGGGATGTTTACTCCCAGCCTGCTAGAGTGTTGTGAGATTGATGCAATAAATGTAAGTGTTGTTTGCAGAGTACAAATTTGGAAAGGAAATCTTGGAAAAGCTAAGCCTGAGACAGCCAAGAGACAAGTGGTTTCCTCTGCCTTTTTTCTATCCATCACACCTGTCGAATGCTAGGGCAATCCCAGGAGAACACCCTACATTTGCTTATGGAAAGAAAGTTTTAGGTTTGTAAGGGTTCCCCACTAGCTGCCAGAGGAAATAAGACAATGAGAGGACATTTACTTTCCAGATGTATGAACTGTATGGCGCGCTGCACCCTAACGCTGGCCACAGTCTGGCTAATATAGGCTCACTCTGTGCGAGTGCTGAGCACTAGTGGAAACACCTTTGTGCAGCGGATGGATGCTGGGAGACGAGGCAGTAAGCCCTGGGAGGAAAATGCTTTGTAAAAATGTTCTTGCCTGCCTTGTCTCCTATGATTCAAGAAAGGAGGGGATAACCAGGGGACTCCCATATTCCTGTACTTTTGACCTTGCCATGGTCAGCTCCAGCTTCACACCAACGTGCAGCTAAACTGATGTTTGCTCCTGTTGATTGGGCCCTGGGCTGGCTTCAGCTTCTTCACTGTGTGATTCTCAGGGAAGATGTTTTCCATTTCTCTCCTCCTACCCTTTGATTCTCTTGTCCATGTAGACTGTAAGTTCATCAGTATGGAACATCTCTCTATGCCCATAGAGTATCCAGCACAATAGAGCTCCCATCATTACTGAGGTCTCCAAAAGTCTGTGTAATTAGAGCAGCTCTCAAGCAAATCACAGGGAGTGGAGTGTGTTAGTGTCATGATATAAGACTTCCTTGGGACAGGTGAGGGAACAGAGAAATCACCATTTTTCAATGGCTCATCAGCCACCCTCAGGCAAGCATGAACTTGGGTCCAGGCATCATTTTTTTGGACATAAAGGTCTTGTTTCTAACAGTGAGACTGATTAATGTTGAAACCAGCAACCAAGCAAAGTGCAGCTCTTGTTCCTCACAGTCTCCAGACCATCACTGGGTATTCTTTTGACCAAGATCCTTTAATCAGAGGTACCTGGATGAATATTTCCAGCCTATGTTTTCTGACCTAGGCTCGACAAGACAAGCAAATGGTCCTCTCTGAGCCTAAAGTTCATACCTCTAGGGTGGTACAATGTACAGCATCTGACCTTGAACACCACAAAGGACAGAAATCCAGATACCAGCTGTGCAGTGTTGTGTCCAGAAAGAGCCTCTTGCACATGATCATCTCACATGATGCATCTGATAAATAGTTGCCTTTCCCTTAACATATAACCAAAGAGAATAACACATGTCATCAGGCATTGGTCAGTCCTTCTCAATCAGTGGAGTCTGTCCCCAGCTTTAGTTCTGTCTGTCTCCAGTGACAGTTGATTTTAAAGGCTAGGTTCTACAGATGTGAATTTAGCAGAAATATGCCTTTCCTTCAGATATTTATTTTCATGACCTGGTGGGTCAAATGGCCCAGAAATATAGATATGTTTTCTCAGTAGGCTTCAATCTGAAGCAATCCAAGAATGCTGGGAATCTTTTGCAGTGTCAAGTTCAATGTCTCAAGCCTGGGTTAACAATGCAGAATGCAGACGAAGGTCTGCATGAAACATCCACCCTCCAAAACTGATTGGTTTTAATCCGAGATTTGTTATGAACAAAGGCAGCTCTTGGAAGAGTTGCGCTTCTCTAACTTGTCTGCATTTGCCTGTTGGACCAGATGGACAGAAATAGTTTAACATTTTAGTCAAATTCTGGATGGTTATTCACCATACACTGCAGGCAGTAATAAGCACAATGGACATTATATTGTCATTGATTTATAGGTGACCACAGAAGATAAATTCTACCCTTGTACAGAGATGTTAGTCACTTAATTTTCAGTATTGATCTCAAAGCCAAGAGGCTGAAACTCCACTTTTTGTAGCCCCAAAGCCAGTAGCAGTAAAAGTTCATATTATCCCAGGTGAATTTGTGTTGCACATTGAACTGGAAAGCTGATCTGAGAAGTAGAACAATAGATTAAATTGTTACACTGGAAACCAGCGGATCTATTTCCTAGGCAGCAATTCCAGAGCCTTGCTTCTTATCACCTGGTTTTGAACAATAAATACTTAACAAGGCAAATTTATCCTCCTGCACTCATAATTAAAGAGAGATAAATTACATTCCTAATTATTCCTAACAAAAGGAAAAGCAATTTCCTCTAAGATTAGTAAGAATTCCCATATCTCCTCAAGCAAAATGAGAGCATGTAATGGATTGGGCGAGGTACTGATCTAAACCAAAACACAACATTTAGCGTCCGATAGAAAATTAAAGGCAATATTCATCATTCTTGCATAGCCTTATCCAGGGGACTACTAGATTAACATAAGTCTTCAGGGCTCTGTCACTAACTAGTAGACCATGGGAAACTCCCTGTTTCTGGCCTCAGTTTCTCACTTATAATATGGGGATAATACTGTTTGTAGTTCACAAGGATTTTATTGCTGGAACACTTTTTAATGCCGAGATAAGAACTGCAGCATCTCATGGAAAGATATTTTAAATCTCTCTGTGTTGCTGGAAAACATTTATATTTGAGATTAGAATTTTCAGATATTGCTTGAGAATTCTGATATTTTATAAGAATGCCTTCCCATGGTTATGTTATTACTTTCAAATTTTTGTTTGTTTGTTTTTGTTATTTGTTTGCACGCTTGCTGCACCTGTTGGCAAACAGGTTTATCAACATGCCATAGCTGATATCAAATCAAATAAAATGCAATAAATGCACTTAACAGAATACACACTCACAGAATCACAGGAGTGTTTGTGATGGGACTACCGGAGCCTTTGACCCAAAGGGGTGCTAGAGCATGTCAGGAGTGACTTACTACACCTATCAGAAGTGGAAATACTGCAATCTGGGAATCTCCACTGCCTTTCAGATAGAGGTATTGAGAAAGAGATAGGGTCTTCACATTTGCTCCTTCAAATTTAGTTCTCTGTAACATCATTGTAGAGAAGACCTTAGATTTCTCTCTAAATTATCCTGTGAAGCTACAGATCTTCTTGTCCCTCTTCTGTCATGCAATGCCTGCCCGATCCACTCCCCTTATGCTCGAGCATCCCCTCTATGATCTCTAGACAGTTGTGGGCCAGATGGAGCTAGTCCTAGTGCACTCCTTCCCCTCTGTCAGAAGGGAAATCCTTGTGCCTTTCCTCAGCTGATCCCAGTTATCCTGTGAACCTGTCACTTGAGATGCCTGTTTCCCCATCAGTCCATGTTCCTGTTCCTACCCCAATTTCAATTCTCTTTCCTATTTTCTGTGTTCACTTCCTAGTTTACATGTTCCAGCCTGGCTCTTGTGTTCCCTAGTTCTGACTCATGAACCTAAAACCAGCGAATCTCTGGTGGCAGAAAGGGAAGCCACAAGTCCTGTCATTGCTCAGGTGACCTTATCCCATGCAGCAAGTCAGTTCACACAACAGCTGAGCCCAGCAGGAGGTAGGGACATGGCCAGGACATGGCAGGGAGGAAAGGTCTACCCCTGCCAGCGGAGCCTGCAGGTGCTGCTGATGCACTAGAACTGCACCAAGCTGCTCTGCTGAACCAAGCACTTGCTGCATTTTTTTTTTCAGATTGTTATAAGTAGGATGTTGTAGGTAAAGAAAGCTAATATAGGTAATGGAAGAAAATAATGGCAGGTAATGAAAGAAAGCTAATATAGGTAATGGAAGAAAATGGCATTTTCTTCACAGAGAAGACACCCTGCTGGCCTTGATTCATAAACATGGGGAAATCACAACTTTTCAACACAAGATGGCCAGAATTAGCCATCTGGGAAAAAAACATGTTTTTCTGTTAACTTTGTGCTTAGAAACTGCTCATTGTTTTGGCTGAAACTCTTCCCCTGTCTTTGCGCCATAAAAATATCAGCCTGAGGTGGATGCTCCATTGTAGGAAATTTCAACACAAACGATTCAAATTAAAGTTCTAACTTCCAAGCAGAAACTTACAAGGGGAGTTTCGGGGAGCCTTAATAGGCAATGATACTATAGATGGGGCTAGTGAATCAATGTGTTAATCAGTGTGTACAAGTACCTCAAGGGAGGCAGTGAGGAGGATGGCGCTGGCCTCTTTTCCGTGGTGGCCACTGACAGAACCAGAGGAAATGGCCACAAACTGAAACATAAAAAGTTCCACGGGAACTTAAGGAAAAATTTCCTGCCAGTGAGGGTGACAGAGCACTGGAACAGGCTGCCCAGAGAGGTTGTGGAGTCTCCTTCTCTGGAGATCTTCAAGACCCGCTTGGATGCAGCCCTGTGCCACGTGCTCTAGGTGGCCCTGCGTGTGCAGGGGGGCTGGACTAGATGACCTCTAGAGGTCCCTTCCAACCTTAGGCATTCTGTGATTGTATGATTCTATGATTGCTTTTTAGGGGGTAATATTAATAGACCTCTTTATACGAGTCTATCCAGAAACAGCAATTAAAATAATAATCAAAAAAGGTATAAATTCTGGACTAGGTCCTTAACCAGAGTTAATTGCTGCAGCCCACAGAAGTTAACAGAGATAAGCAGATTTATACCAGTTTAGAACCCGCTCTGAGGAATTAGTGATTTTCCTGCCACCTTCCTTTTGCATTTGATTTCTTTTCTCCAGAATAGCCAAGGGCACATGTTGTTTAACCCTAGCACTGGAGAAAAAGGAATCTTTTTTCCACTGAAAATGAAAATTAAGGCAGCCACAGGATAATTGTGAATTCTTTTTTGTTTGGTGGGCTTTCTTTTTAATAACCTTTTTTTTCCCCCATTGTGCAATTTCTGTGATACATCCTTCAGGACTTCTCCCTCTACATTATATCCTTTTTAAGAAGACAGTGGGGTTAAAAACGGACAGTTTAAAAATGATATCTTTGTTTCATTTAAAAAACAGACGTAATGTCCTGGCTGCAATCTGTCCAGCTCTGGGAAGCAAAGGTCTTCACTTGTTTGTTTTTATAGAGTGCAGGGATTAGCAGAGGTGGAAGGGTGTGAAACGTGTTGTCATAAAGCCAACCTGTCACTGTGTATTAGGGATGACATACTTGCTTCTCTTTACACTCTTCCCTAAGCATGTTTGAGCTGAGAAAAGAGTAATGCGGATTGGTATCGCTCTCCTTTTTCTCCTTTTACTTTCTCCTAGTCCAAAAGCTACATCTGTATTTAATCCACTCCAAGAGACAAACAATTTTGGAATTTCATATATCCATGAAGGTGTTTTTCTAATTTTGTGCCACTTTCTTAGCAGGTGTTAGGTAACAACATCATGTCACAGCAAATTTATATGGCAGGTTCAACCACTGGGAAGCTAAATGGCCCCCCAAATGCCTTAAGCTTAGGAAATATATGTTTTTTTTTCATTAGAAATTGAATTGCATAAAAAGAGCCCTCTTTGCATCTTCTGAAGAAGATGACAAATAATTCTTGGGAAATGCAGGAGGATAGGCGGTGGAAAAATTTAATATATATAATTGAAGTGAACATTTTGAGCTTTGCTGGGTGAGAGGCCCATCTGTTGACAAGGGCTGGTTCGTCTACCTATGGACACCTGACATCACCATCTTCACCAGCGTGTGGAGATGTGATGTGCTGTGTCTCAGAGCTTGGGATTCATGCAGAGGAGATGCAGGCGATACAGAAATGTGGTGGGTTTTGCATGTGCACAGCTGTGCTCCCCTCCTCGGAGCTGGTGAAACACCAAATCACTGCAGCAAATCTCTTCATTTCCCCATCTCTGCTTGCAGAACCCCTGGGGAGCTGGACTCAGGGCGACGCACCTCTGAGCCCCTTCCAACACAGCTGAGGAGTCATCTCTGACCTCCACGTGTGCATTCATTAACTGACCTGTTCCAGTGAGTGAATAATACATTGTCGAAGGGCCTGGCAGATCTATGTGTGAGGGCTGTGGAGCAGCCCAAAGCTGATGTAGTTTAATTTATTGCAAAACTAGCAGGGGGACATTAGCTTGCAAGGGGAGGTAAAAACTTGCTGCTCTGGAAGAGTGGGAGGTGACTTAACCCTGTAATGGCTCTTTGGCTAGATATCCAAACCCAAATTATATCTGTACCTCTGCCCACCAGTACAGAAGGATTTTATTGGGAGCTCTCTGTTTTACTGGGGGCTAAAATAGCACTATTTTAGCCTGCTGCCTAAGGAAATGAGATTCTTACTCTCTGCCCGTGTGCTTTCTGCTAGTGTCTCTGCATCTTGAGATTGCCATGAGCCACTCTGGGAGGTGAAGGCCAAAGCTTCTGAGCTTCTGAAAACACCTTGAGGAATCAGTGGAAGAGGGAAGAGCATCTTCATGGAGGAAAGGGCAGCAAGAGCTCCGCTGCTGAACCTCCAAGCTGGCAGTCACCACGAGCAGCCCCACTGCCCACAGCAGTTCATGGCCCCACTTGGGGTCTGTCCCAAGCATGAGGGTGGGAGCAAAGCCCTGAGGCTGGTGGATCCAGCTTGATGCTTTGGGAACAATTCATGAGCAACCTGTGATGGCCATCAGGAAGGTCTACAGACTCTTTTAGACAATAAAACATCCAGCCAGCACAATTTGATTTGTGATTTGGTTGCCCTCATGTTCTCATTCAATGCACATTTGGAAGAAAATGGCAATGTGTGGGGGAAGACTCTGGAATTTTTATTTCCTTATTGTATCAATAGCTAAATATAAATTGATGCAGGGTTTTAACCTGCTTCAGACAAACCTATCTTGGGCTGGCTGGCTACAGAGTTAGTTTAAAGAGAGAGAAACGACTTCAATAAGAAGGAGTAAGGAGGACAATTCTTGTTGCCTTCTGCTTACAGCAAAAGGCAAAAGGAGCCTGAGCTTCAAATCAAGGAAAGGATTTAACCTTGGGTTTTCCAATCTCACTGGGTATGCTTTCCCTAGAGGGCAAAGGAGCACAGAAACCGTCTGCCCAACCCAAATCCTTGTCTTTTAACATCAGGAACAGTCTGGTTTGGGAAGGGGCCACATCTTCCAGATCACAGCTGGGGATGGGTGGCCTGGATATGCCACATTGCAGGAATTTTTTTTCCCCATGCCTTTCTCTGCACAAAATGAGCTCCTTGGGTGCTCCTGATACCTGTGTGGCCAGAAGGCATCAGAGCTGGTACAAATAAAAACTGCTTTGGAACAGCATCTTAATGCAGGATACCTGTGCTTTGCCTATGCAAATTCTGATGCAGAAGAAAACTGGGCTCCCAGGCAGTCCCGCAGTATAAAATTGCTGCACTGTGACTAAACAGCAGTGCCAGGCTCTGCTAATGTCCGCAGCATGGCTGGCAATGAAAAGCAAAGTATCATCTCTTCCTTTTACCCACAGCACATAATATTCTCATGAAACACAATACTTGGCTCTCTGGCCAATTCTCTTAATGACCTCAATGAAGCAGCAGATTATTTAATCCCTACAGTAAATTAACATCAGCACAGAAGTTATTAAATTTATCCTCTTCTTGCCTTTTTGAGGCAGAAAACAGCAAAAATGAAAATTTTAACGTCAAAAAATCTGAAGTGATGAGCGAGGCACCTCCTTCCTCCCTAAATATAGTTGGATCAGTTTAAAAGTCAAGGTCCTTGTTATTAAAAATAGCTAATGAAGTGACAGTATTTGCTCAGATGCTGGCTCTCCCATGTGGCTGCTCTGCCAACCACCCTCATACATCAACAGGAAGTTTGTAAGTGACATGTACAACGGCATCAACCAAGCAAAGTATGGGAGAATACAACTATTATGCAAGAAGATATGGCCGAAACAATGATCTGCTTCATTTTCCCTTTTTCTTTGCCCATTAGGTTTTGGATCCGTAGGGCTCAGGTTTTCCATGTTTTCTCCAATGAAGTCTGAGATTATCACATTATCACCTGCTTCCTAGAGGTGAGGCTAGGAGGCAACTGCACAAGACCACGAGAAAATCCATCGACGCTCAAAAATGAGGTGTTTCTGGGTACACAGAGAAGGAAAACTCAATCTCCCGATTTCTAGAAATGTGTCTATGTCTAGAAACAAATTAAACTTTTGCCTCTCTCCCAAGACTTGTAATTGCAGAGACTTGCCATATAACATTGTAGTTAATGTAGTGGATCCAGAGAAATAAAAAAGCCTCTGGAAAAAAAGTGTTTTCTCTTTGCATGCCAAAACATATGCCTTNGGAGGCAACGGCACAAGACCACGAGAAAACCCATCGACGCTCAAAAATCAGGTGTTTCTGGGTACACAGAGTTAAGAAGGAAAACTCAATCTCCTGATTTCTAGAAATGTGTCTATGTCTAGAAACAAATTAAACTTTTGCCTCTCTCCCAAGACTTGTAATTGCAGAGACTTGCCATATAACATTGTAGTTAATGTAGTGGATCCAGAGAAATAAAAAAGCCTCTGGAAAAAAAGTGTTTTCTCTTTGCATGCCAAAACATATGCCTTTCATTAGCCCTTTGGCTATCCCATGTGCTGCAGAAGGGGAAACAAACTCCGGTGATTTTAGAACTATTCCTTGGTCTTGCTCATGATCACATTTGAGGAGCAATCTCCAAAGAGATAATGCTGACTTGAGAAGCATCATTTTCTCCTGTATGCCTGAAAGCCACAAAGTGTGAGAGAGAAAAGACAGTAGTAAATTCCCCGTCACGGTGGATGACAGGTTGACCATGAGGCAGCAGTGGCCAAGAAGGCCAATGGCATCCTGGGGTGCATTAAGAGGAGCGTCTCCAGCAGGTCGAGGGAGGTGATCTTACTCCTCTACTCAGCCCTGGTGAGGCCACATCTGGAGAACAGTGTCCAGTTCTGGGCCCCACAGTACAAGAGGGATGTGGAGCTGCTGGAGAGAGTCCAGTGCAGGGTCACGAGGATGATCAGACGCCTGGAACATCTGCCCTGTGAGGAGAGGCTGAGGGAGCTGGGCCTGTTCAGCCTGGAGAAGAGAAGGCTGAGGGGGGATCTGATCTGTGTCTATAAGTGCCTCAAGGGAGGCAATGAGGAGGATGGGGCTGGCCTCTTTTCAGTGGCGGCAACTGATAGAACTAGAGGAAACGGCCACAGACTGAAGCATCCAAAGTTCCACAGGAACTTAAGGAAAAGATTTTTGACGGTGAGGGTGACAGAGCACTGGAACAGGCTGCCCAGAGAGGTTGTGGAGTCTCCTTCTCTGGAGATCTTCAAGACCCGCTTGGATGCAGCCCTGTGCCACATGCTGTAGGTGGCCCTGTGTGTGCAGGGGGGTTGGACTAGATGACCTCTAGAGGTCCCTTCCAACCTTAGGCATTCTATGATTCTATGATTCCTGGGTGACACAAGTGTTCTTGGGTGCTGCTAATCTTCAAGGGAAATGTTTTTCCCCTTCATCTCTCAGAGGCACTAGGAGCTGGAGGAGGCATTGGCCTCTGCAGGGTGAGGGGCCCCACACATTATCTGCCAATGCTGTCCTGAGATTCCTCAGCTTCAGTTTCCTATAACTCATATTTAAAGATCATTATATCATCCCACACACACTCAGGAAGTCTGCACATGGCAAATGGGAGAGTGAAAAATGGGAGAGTGCATTAAAACATTGTCTAGGATAGGTTTTCAGAGCTGTCCTCATTAAATACTTTGTGGCTTATACAATTAGGAGAAGGTCCTTCTCCTGGAGGCTGGATATGGTGGTCGCAGGGGTCCTCCTTCCAACACGGGGCTGTTGATAAGACTTCAGCTAGCTCCAAACAGGTACAAAGCTGAGCCAGAAGGTTGTGGCCAAATCTGCCTTGATGCAGCATTTTACTGGTCTCATCTGTGGCTATATCCACTGTCCCTTTCTATAGACATTCTTCCACCTGCAGGTGCTAGATGTTGTGAGGAGAAACATCACAGGGGACACAGTTAATAACCCCAGAGGGTTCACGATGACTCATGAGAAAGACAGAGGATCTCAGGCCTCCTAGCCTTCGCTATTATCCAAGACACAACAAAGCAATTTTAAAATATTTGCAGGTGCCTCGGTAGACCCAATGACCAGCAGAAAGCTAGGGATGACATAACCCCAAGATGCCTGTTCTGGAGGAAAGTAGGGGATTATTAGCAAAATCTTCTTTGGGAGTCTCCTAGCTTGAGCCTTCCCAGAGGTGAGAGTTTTGGCTTCAGTCTGCAGCTAGGACATCAAGGAACTTAGTTTCATACTAATGAGAAATCACAAGCGGGAACCAAAGCAAGGGTCTGTTTAGGGCCAAGGATGGGGCGACTTCATGTCTCTGGGTTGTGCTTCTTTCCCTGCCAGGCTGATGTTTGTGTGGATGAAACCAGGCTACAAAGTGTTTGGAACGACTGCTGCATGCCTGGGGAGTGCTAATAGCAATGACTATATTGATCTAATTAGCCCTGTGAAGCGTGGTTTGGCAGCCTGTGCCTGTTTCCCCTACAAAGATACAGTCATCCTGTGACTGACAGCTCAGGTCATGAGCTACAAGAGGGGGAATCATCATGACTTGTGGTTGACAGTGTGTTTTTTTGCCCAAGGGGTCCCCAGTGGGAAGTCCCAGGCAGGTCAGCCTGTGTTGGGCTAAGACCCATTTCTGCAGGTGGCTGCACATTGTTTTTCCAATTAAAAATTAGTTCTTGAAACAGAGTTCTTAAAAATTCCTTGGCCCTGGGCAAGACAGGGCAGGTGCGAAAAGGGACGATTGCACCAGGCAGCAAAAACCAGGACCAAGCCCAGGAAACCCTTGATCTTTTCCCATCTCACTCATACCCACTCAGTGCATTTTGAAGAGCCATGGCAATCTGAAGGAATTCATCTGAGCACAAACGATCTGTTCCAGTTCAAGGAACGTGAACTGTTTTCCCGAATCCCTCATGTCTCCATCTCGTGCTGTGCACCCAGGTCACTGTATCTGCAGGGATGCGCAGCGCTCGGCCCTGCGTGTCTGGGGATACTGCTGGGGGCTGCAGTGTCTGGGATGTGAGGAGGGATCCGCTCCTTGCAGGGGGCTGCGTTTCTGCAGCAGCAGAGCTGGGCACACAGGGCTTTGCAGGGCTGCTTTCACTGTGCCTGTTCCTACAAGCAAAGTTGGCTGCTACTGATGCTCTCCACAATCCAGATCAGACCTGCAGGCAGCAAGGTGAGAGGAGAGCCGGATTTTTTTTTGGTTTTTGAAGCCCAAACAATGCAGCATGGTGGTGAGAGGATGGAGGGAGCAGAGCTCCTATCTGGCTGCTCTGTGCAGCCCAGTGCTGTGAGTGTGGCTGGTTTTGGGACTCGATGGAAATAATATCAGTCTTTGCTCCCTCTTGCCCACAGGCTGTGGAGCACGCAGAGCTGGGGAATAAATGGAAAAAAATGAGGGAGAACAGGAGATGAGGGGATATGCTTTGACAACAGGTTGCTGTTTTTCATGCTTTATAGTGTGATGGCAAGGAATAAAAAGGAGTTAGGAAGGATTGTGTGGTTATTCCCCCAATAATTAAAATGCAGAATTTATTCCTCCTTCTAGGGAGTTTCACACAGAGAATTAAAAACAAGATTAATGAGGTGCCTAATGGTTTGTGTAGCCCCACTCAGAGATAAAGCAACTGTCTGCTCCTCGTGTGATTGGATGTGTGAGAGCAGCCAGCTTCTCTCCAGATGATGTGCACTGCTACCAGTGACAACTGCAGATGGACGTTTACGCTGTTTGCCAAGCGGCTGAGAAAAACACTGACGCGGATCTGAAAGAAATGCATTCAAACTTGCTACCGCGAGTCAAGGATCTGAAAACAAAAGCTCAGAGATGGAGCCACAAACAAGATATGGGAGAGAAGAGCGAATGTGCTCAGCACTGCTGGACATGGCTCTGATAACGAAGGTTACCCTGATGGAGCCAGGATTATAGCCCATAGATCGAGATGACACAGAGCTGCTGGCAAGCCACCACCCTGTCATATGAGGCCATGGTTCCACGTGTGGCCTTGACAAGTAATATAACCACTTTGCAAGTCTGCCTGCATCCTTGACAAGTAATAAAAGCTTCTGTTATATAACCATGGCGCGTGCTCTGAGTGGATGTGTTATCTCTCCTGTGCTCGCTCACTCTCTCTCTATCCCATTTTTTTTTTAAGGACCACCCAGTTAATGTATTTGCTTCCAAAACACTTGGACTCTGTGTCAAAACCACACACTCTCCACAGGCTGCCAATCACGGGCTCTCCGTTCCAGCTCCAGACACTGCCGCCCTTTCCCAGCCCGGGCTGGGAGCAAGCGGCAGCCCGAGGAAGCGCCCTGCAATGTCGAGGGTCGAGGGAAGTCAGCGGAGGAATTCGAAGTGGCTGTCTGGCTCTAGCAGCATTTCAATTGCATGTGTTCTGTCTCTCCCATTTCCATGTTCGAGCTCTTTTTCCTGTCAATATCCTGCACTGAGGCACAGCCTGTGTGGTGAGTACTGCCTGTGCACATCTTATGTCAGCAGCACAGCAGGCTCCTTCTCAGCAGCATCATCTCCACAGCTCTGCCCTGGCCTCGCTCGCTGCCTCCCCCCTGCACCATGGGACTGAAACCTGGGTGTGCAGCTGAGCCACTGCCTGTTCCCCATCCGCCTCCTGCTCCCTAGAAATTCCTTGATAAAAGGAGCCTCGCTCAGGGCTTGGGGATCCCCGTTGGTGACGAGAAGACAGGTATCATATCTGCACTCTATGGGGTTGACCTGCTAACCTTGCAGAAGAGGAAACTCAGCTGAAAGACAGTCCCCGCAGTGGGCACCTACCTCACTTGACCTCTCAAAGCACAGTGAGACCCCAGGCTTGATGCATATCCAAAGCTGGTGCTTCCCTACTTTCCCATCAAGACAGTTTTCCTACTCTCTAACCCCCTCTCTCCTTGCACCACAGCACCCTGGGCAGCCTGTGCACACACAGCGGATGGGAAGAACAGTCTATTCCTTTGCAGCAGCCTCTCACATAGCTTAGGGCTCTTATCATGTCTCCGTTCTGTCTTTGCTTCTAGACTAAACAACCCCAGTTCTAGCAGCCTTTCCTCATAGGTCATGTTTTCTACACCTCAGATCACTTTTCCTGATCTCTCTGGATCCTCTCCAGCTCATCATCATCTTTCTTGAAAGGCGGTGCCCAAAATTTTCCAGCTAGGGCCTTCCCAGTTACAAGTGGAGCAGAAAGATTATTTCACATTTCTTGTGGACAGCATTTGAATTTATACCTCCCAGGGGAGGGGGAAGGAGAGAAAGCCAACCTCTTCTTAGCAGCAACACTACTAACTCATTTATAACACTGCTTCACAACTAGGTTCCCCATTTCTAAGAATCACAAATCATAGTTTTTTTTTTTTTTTAATCTAGTCTCTCAGGAAGTGCTGACTTCTGGTGTTCCCCAGACCTGGGAAGGCTAGATCCAAGTGGTCCACCCCAGTACACAGTGCAGAGACTGCAAATGGATAGAAAATAAAACTGGTCATAAAATATACAACTCCTGCCATCTCGAGGGAAAAATTCCAGAGAAGATTAACAAACATTTTTTTTTCTTGTATAAAATAAAAATTCTCAGAATTCTGGGCTGCAAACTGATTTGGTTTTGTTTTCTTTTTCTTTCTTTTTTTTTTTTTTCCCTAGAAGTGTTCTACAGTGTCTCATACCTCTTTCTGGGCTTCGATCTAGGTTGTCCAGCCAAATCCCATCCGCCAGGACACCCTGCTGTCTGCCTTCTGCTGACCACGCTGTTCCACCAGGGAAGTGTCTCTAAGAACCTCGAGCCATGAGAGATGTCATTTCTTGGCATGAAAGCATCTTTCTTAAAGAAATGTGTGAGATCCAAAACAAACAAACAAAAAGCAAAGCAAAGCAAAACAAACAAAAGTTGCCTGAAGGTGTCAATAAACCCACTGCAGCAGACAACAACTCAGCAGGATAGGTAGTCAGATGTACACAGTAGGTCCCACCACTCTTTGCTGAGGGAATGTTGTACTGTTCTCCCTGCTGAATGCAGGGGACAGGTAGTTGGTCTCCACTGTTCTCATCCAGCCCTGCATCCAACAGCAAAGCAGTGTGAGCTTAGTGATGTGCTATCTCGCCACTGGCTTTGGAGCTTGAGGTGACATGAGAATTGAGGGTCTCATCTTGGCCACTTGTCCAAACAACCACTGGAAAAGTTGGTAGCACAGGAAGGGAAAGAGCTCCAATGGAAACACATCTCCCAATGTGACTGGTGTCCTGTCCTGTCCTACCTACCTGAAATGCAATCAAATACGAAACGGTTTGCCCCAGCTCATGCCGTAAATCCACTAGGAGACGCGTTTCCTAACTGAGGGGGTTTTACAGTCCTTAAATAAGTAGTAAAACTTCAGGAGGATTTTCTTGTGGTTAAACACTGAGGTCTGTTTTGGCCAAGCAAAGTGGGCTTTGCTCTGTTCTCCTGATGGAGTGGAACTGGATTTATTGTTATTTATGTTTTGGTTTAAGCGTTACTCAGAAGGTAACATTAGTCATAAAGCTGGCTCCCTGCATGGCTACCCTTGTTTTCCTTGTGTTTCTCTTCCTGCCTTTAGCTGAATTCTCTTTGACATCAGCCATCAAACACTAAACTGCATGTAGATCATATATTGTCAGGGCTGGCAGGGCTCGGAGTTTGGCCGCTCTCCACTCTACAGCTGTTTGGAGAACAAACTGGCCTAGCGCAGAGGAGGGTGGTCTGTGTCCTGTGTCCTTTGAAGCACAAGCAGGCCTTCTGCATGCATGTGAGATGTTATGAGCTCTTGGCTCTTCCATACTCAAATATCAGTTGGAAATTGGCTGTAAAACCATCCTGCTGGATGAGGCTCCATGGAAAAGACTTAAATGCAAGACCACCTGCCCTGACTTAGGTGTTTCATCCTTAGACTCCACGGGCACTCAGGGGAGACAAACAGGTTCCGTCCATCCCCCAGACCCCAAGACAAGTGACCTATGGGGCTTGCAGGATCGTGCCTGGACTTAGGGGGAACTGAGAGGGACCAGCTCAGACTTAGACATCCAGTTTTTAGGCAGATAAAATCAAGAGAGAGCAATTTTATCCTGAGCACCATGCTGTGCAACCCCTGCTTCCTATGCAGTTTCTGACTACAGTTTCTGTTACATGTAGGCAAGAGCACCACTAATCGATGCAGTTTCATGTTGCTCCTTTTTCTGGTTGTTTTTGGCCTCACTAACCTTTATCCTTAATTCACTCTCTCACCTCTTGCAAACTCAAGAGCTCTTCTCCTCATGTGTATGTCAGTGTGGATCTCGCTTCTAGCACCGCAGCCATCTCCTCTTCTGCCCAGTGAAAATATTTCTCCTCGTCTGCCATGAGTTTGCTTCTGCATGTGCAACAGGGGTGACAGTGTCCCTCTCCAACAATGATGACAGAGGGTGTCCACATAAGGGGAATGACGTGCTCCACAGACTGGAAGAAAACTCCAGCAAACATCTATCCAAGTTCCCAGGGCATGAAAGTCCCTTGTCAGGTCGGCGACAGCGACGCGCCAGTCCCCTCCCCTGCAGCTGCCTCCAGCTCTGTGCCCCCAGCAGCTCTCACCATGGAACCTTCTCTGAGCCGCTCCACAACTGAGCCCCTGCGACCAGCACAGCTCAAACATGTGCAGCTTTCCTCCTGCAGCCTCTGTTGTAGACAGGGACTCTGAACACATTTTCCAAAACAGATTATTATTTACTCACCCGAGGCAAAGGAAAATATTAAAATAACAAGCAGCCTCCTGCTTTGCTCTTACCCAACCCTTCCCTCTGCTGGCATATTCCTCTCCAAGTGCTGTAATTCAGGATGGGGAAGGCAGTGTTTTTTTGCGTACTTGGCATGGTTTTTCCTTCTCACAGAACTCCCTCCACACAGTGATCCCATATTCCCCATGCCAAGTAACTGCTCCCCTTCCTTCCTCAACCATTGCTTAATATTCTGCTGGTATTAGGAAACCAAATGAAGAAAGATGCTGTTAAAACTACTTGGGGCTGGTGACCAGTGCCCCTGACCAGTGACCCAGACCTGTGTCCTACCTCGTAGAATATGCTGCCCTTCACCATTGTGTCTTCCAGAGATACTGAAGGGATGCAGCCTGTAAATTAAAAATTGCTTTTCACACAGGATCTACAGCTTCTAGACCCAATATCTTTGCGGGTGCCGGGATCACATTGCAAGGGGTTAGAAGGTGGTCTTATTTTACTATCATCCCTCAGCTAGTGATCCAAAATGCTAGACAAGCTCCAGTGTATGTTCTTATTAATTTTCAGTTATAAGTTAGTTAATAAATTAGAAAATACTCTGGTGTTTTGGCCAGAGTATTAACAGCCACGTTAATGTGTGATCTAAGAAGTAAAATCAATGATGTGAGAGAAGGGAAATACGGAGAGAGAGCAGATCTCATGTGAGGATCACAAGGCAGGAAGTCAATGGCTTTGCTTTTGCGTGGAAAGCTGCAGCACCATCGGCACTGCCTCACGCTGCAGTTCATAGCTGGAGCTCCCAAACCCCCTCCCAAACGCCTTGGTTTCTTTCCTCAGCTGGAGAAAGCAGCAGGGTCCATCACAGTCCGTCACAGTGCTGACATCTGAGCACAAATCTGCTGCAGAATACTGCACATTCTGCACATTCACATCCTCCAATCCTAAATTAAGTTTTTTTTTTTATAAATGTTGATGTAAAACTATAAACAAGCACCCTCAAATTAACTATATGCTCCTTCAGCTTTATTTTACTTCCATGGATACTCCTCCTCAAATCATAGCAGACTTTTGATTCAAAGCTTCACGGAAAATAAATCATGCAGGGAAGGAGACACACGGGGAAAGGGTCCTGCTCCCACAGCTGAGTCTATAAAACCCCGCTGTGTCACTGGCACACACGGTGCTTTCTGAGCGGGACAGCTCCTGCGCTCACTGATGTCTGCAAAAGGCATCTCACCCCACGCAGAGTGAGCTGGATTTGGCCCACTATTTCCCTACAGCTTGCCTAAAAAAGCAAGCAAGTCCCAGCAAATCTAGCAGTGGTTAAGGCATTAATACCCTGCGGTCCTCTCTGGCCGGCTGCTATCCTAGCAGCTCCATCTTTTCTGGTGCCTCAGCTTAACCCATTCCTGACTGCTTGGTTCCTCTTGGTTCACTGGCACATTAGGACAGTTCCTTTTGGATGAAACTGCTTGAGGGTCCTGAGAGCATCACATGAGTCTTGGTTTGATGGGTCTGGATGTACTTTACAGTGTAGAGCCCCTTAACAGCTAAGAGGAGAGGCTGAAATTTATTGCTCTGTTTGAATTCCACATACCTCCGAATGAAAAACAAGCCACTTAGAATGATAAAAGGGCCTGCTTTTTATTTACTTGAAGTGGCAACAAAACACTTCTGGAGACATCTTGCTTGCATCCGTTATTTATGTGGATCAGATGCTACCGGGCACACAGCCGGTCTTGACACAAAGCAGCTCCCCACTCGGAGGGGAGGTCTGAAGGCTCCTGCAGAAGTGATGGTTTTGCCCATGCTGCTCCCCTGCTTCTGCAGCTGAGACAGCCCTGGCCTCGAGCCCTCTTCTCCCAGTCCTCCTGCCACTGCAGTGTCACTGCTCCGTGCAGCAGAGAGGCAGGGTTAAGGGGAAGGAGGAGAAATCAGTGGCAAGAACGAAAAGGATGGAAAGAGGAAAGAGGAGGTGCCAGTTTACACTGCGAGGGGTCGGGCTAACACCAAAAAGGGGTTTGGGAGGCTCTGAGAGAGGGAAGGACTCCAAATCCGTGAGGAGGATAAGCTGCAGAAAGGGAGGAAGGAGCGGTGCAGAGCCTCAGAGGGGAGAGCAGGGAATGCCACAGAAAGGGTAAAGCAGTCCCCAGCTCCAACCAGTAGCACTGGGGCAGGAGAGAAGGACAAGTCCTGAGAAGGACAAGAAATCACCTCATCCACCAGGAGACGCTGCTTCAGCTTTGTTAAATTGCAAGGAGCATATTTGGAAAGGTTTTTAGCCTCCCAAATCCTACCAATCTCACGGCATGATTGACAGATCGTCTTTCCTCTAGGGATGGGGGCTGCAGAAGCAGTGGAGATAGAAGGCGCCTGAGCAATAGGCACTTTAAATAGTAGCTCACCCCCTGCTACCCCTGCACGTGTTTGCATGATGCAGACTCCTCTCTCAGTACATGTGCTCTCTAAAGCATTACATCATTGCAGTGAAACACCGCAGGCAGCAATGCAGCACACTGCAATCCAAAGACTAGGGCAGGTTTTCTGCTTCTCCCTCTAAAGCAAACCGCAACAGCTCTTCATGCAAAATGAGCAACTTTTCGACAGTAAATGTTGATGATCACACAAGTCCCATTACCCCCAAATTTGTCCCACAATGTTTTTAAGAACGGTATGTCCATCAGAGAGGGGAACCTGGCTGGATGCACAAGTTGCAGTGATGAGAGCCTGCAGTACAGCCAGCCGCTGTGATTTAGTGGCTGCTGTGGGAGAAACAAAAGGGTCCATTTAATGTGGCATCTTTGGATGGAGAACAGGCTGCCATGGTAACTGTATCTGTGCTGTTCCCGTGTCTGGATGGAGTTGTTACAAAACGAATGTGGGCTAGGGGGGCACACCATGGAACCGGGGGTGGCTGAGTCTGAACTTGTGGCTGGACCCAGGTCACAGGTTGTCCCCATTACACCTGGCAGTGAATGGATACTCAGCGCCAGGATCAGGAAACGGAAATGGGCAAGTGCAAGACAACTGCGTCCAATTCTTGTTCATATAGAAACAATATGGGCATCACTACCAGCCCAACAGGGTAGCTAGGAGGGAACCTTTGAGCATGAGGAATTATATTGATGTCCGAATGGTCACAAGCAGATTTGGTCAGTGTGTGCTTTTTTCCTGGTCACACGCATGTGTGTCACTGTGTATCTGTTTGTAGACACTTCATTATCAAAGAGATACTGATAAATTTGAGAGAATTCCTCCAGGGAATTTTGGATACACATCTTTGCAAAGGAGGCTAAAAGGACTGAATGTGCTTAGGATTTATGAAATAACTCCGTTAAAAGACAACATGCTGTTTCTTAGGTGGAAATGCTAACTACCATGAACTGGGGACATCAGGTTGGGTGGTTTGAGATGGTCAGGCTTCACGGGGTGAATTTAAGAAAAATTAAAATCAGGATGAATGTTGGTAAACTTAAAAAGATCTATCAGAATAATCTTGCAGAGTTCTTTGGGTGAAAAACTTAATAGAGGACCAAAAAATGACTTTAGAAAGCAATACAAAGATCGACCTATTTTCAGATGAACTACATGGTCACCACCATATATTATTTTTCTGTTATATTTAATGCAACTATAGTAAATGATCTGCTAAGCAAAAGATTGACATTTCTTTTGGACCATCATGACTCTTCCAGCCTCACTTTTATCCCTGTGAAATTTAATCATGCAAAAAATGTACTATGTGCAGCTTATTACAAAATTTAAATCCTTTTTTTCCCTGTTTCCAGACTGTAAATATGCAGCAATTTATGTGAATTTCTTCACTTCATTTTGCATTCTGTGCAAACAAAACCTGGTTATGTACAATTTTTTTTTTTCTGTAATTATGCACAAGGTATGTGTCAGGCAGGATGTGCAACTGGTTTGCTGAAATCAATGACACTACTTTTGACATTTGGCCAACATCCTAAAAGTCATACAGTTTTATTTGGCATGACATTTTTTTCATGCTTACGTAAGTATTTGCTTTCTGCAAAGAATAGTCATATCCCTACAACCAAAAAAATGAAAAGAAAAAAAAAAAAAACGCTTCCACAGAAGTACACGTACAATGAATTACATGTATCATGGTATCTTCAAAGAGAACTGACTTGAGAAATCACTGAAAGATTTACCTTTCTGTACTGTTTGTCTGAGTGCTTTCATGCAGCCTGGAAACAGGAAGGCTGCCATACTGACCTCAAGACATGATCTGTTATATCGCATGATTATATTGCAGCTATGGGCCATGCTCACATGAACAGGTTAATGTGTCCTGCACGATGCAGAAGAGAGCGTGTTCACTGGGTCTGGAGGTGACACTCGCCGAGAGGAACCACCAGTGTGCTGGAGCACAGGGCTCAAATTCAAAATGATCTTGGCAAATTGGAGAAATGGACTGAGAAAAATAGACCTCAGCTCAGCAGGGACGAGCGCCAAGCACAACAGTTACACAACTGCACAGATAAGGAAGAACTGCTTGGGTAGGAAATCTTGGTGGGGAGGGGGAATGTGCAGGGGCTGTAGTGGATTGTAAGCAGAACATAAGGCAATAGTGGCATCTCTTGCAAAAGCTAGTATGATTTAGAGGTATGTAATCTGAATTCCAGCTTGACTTTGTTGGAGCTGGCTGTCCAGTTCTAGGCAGTGCAATTCAAGAAAAAAATAAACCAGATGATAGAGAGGGAGAGGAGGTGGACGAGGAGAAAAAGCAGAAGTCCAGGGAACTTGGCCTGCAGGGAAGGAGCGAGGGGCTGGTGTGGTTGATGCCCTGACACAGATGAGCTGCAAAGCTGTCCCCAAATACATCAAGGGACTGTTGAAAGAAGGGAGGAGCAATTGGCAGCCTGAACTGAAGAGCATAAAATGCAATGAACTCACACTGCAGCCAGAGGATTCAGACCACGTTAGGATAAGCAGGGAGGGCAAGCAGAATAGAAAAATAGATACCAGGAAGAAATCTACACCAAAATCTTCCCAAGGTCTTTTTTTGGCTGATTTTTTTTCCATTTTTTTTTACAGCAAGTCAAGCTGATCTGAGTGTAAAAGCTGCTAGTATGTGATGCCGTTAGAGAAGGTAATGCAGTCCAACCCCATCTGAAGCAAATTCCTCCCCGGATAAATCAGGCAGTAGGCTCAGAGTTTCCACTGCTGGCTAATCCATGCCCAGCTCACTCCGAGCACAGATGCCTCTGAGATTAGCGCCAGGATCATGCCCTGACCTTTACCTCTCCTCCGTAGCCATGTTTGTTTATTTACTAAAATGATTCAAAATTCCTGCTCATTTTGAGCATCTTCATGCATTTAGAGGCAGGAAGGTTATTGGGTGACACCAATAACCATGGATGTAGTTGTAACAACTGCAGAAACTGTTATTGACCACTCAGCATCCTCAATTGACAGGAAAATAGGTGTCTTCCCCTGAAATCAGCACTAGGCAGGAGCTGACAATACTTGCAAGCATCTGCAGGTCTGCTTGCATGGTGTGAGCAATATATTTTCATCTGGCAATAAATATTGTGTCTAGTTTTTATTTTATGAGGTTTTCCTTTTTAAGAATTGAGTGTTATGACTGCAAGGAGCTTCCACCTTCCTACTGCTCAGCATGGGAAGTGAAGACAACTTCAGTTGTTCAAATAATTCAGAAAGGAAAAAGATTGGAACTCACAGGGTTAAACCTCTGGAAAAGCATGCAGTACAGTCTGGGAAAGTAGTTTACTGGCCTGAAAATGCACCTTCTGGGTTTTCATGTCCATTCCCTATTCTCAAGGGTAGCAATGGTATACAATTCCCTCTAGAAATGGATTACAGTCAGCATTAACAGCAGTATCTTTTTAAATTATTATTATTATTATTTTGCTCCTATTCCTCTTAAGCTAAGGTTCTTACTGCCTTTATTTTTTTGTGCTGAGAATAGCTTCAACTTCTAGGTTAATTTTTTGAGGAAAAATTTATCATAGCTATAATGACCTGCAAGCAGCACTGGAAAAGGATTACTTAAGCTTCTATCCCATAGAATATTCTTAATGTCCTGCTAAGATTCTGGGGGCCAGCATGTCCTGGATGTCAGCGCTGGACACAAGGCAGCGGCAGAATGGAGCATTCCTGTCTCCCTTGCAAAAAATTTTGCATCTCCTTATCTAAAATACACAAAATCCCACTAAACCAGCAATGATTGAAATACCAAAGGATGACACAGTGACAATGCAGAGACAACAGCCAATTTAACTGTACATAAGCACTAAACATCATCCACCCACTGTAGGCAGGTGAATGGATTTGGGTCCTGAGCTGTCACACCTTGGGAGAAGTTTTACAAGCTGCAAGGTACCATTCAGCGAATTTGTTTTGAAAAACAACACTGACGCTTCAGTTTCCCACAGCAGTTCCCCAAAGCTGCTTGCAAGTGCTCAGATCATCCTCCTCATGTTCATTGTGATTATTTTTCAGGGCAGAGCCTGGCCTTGTCCAGACACAAGTTTTTAATCTTTTCTACAATTTGTCCTTATCTTACTAAAATATCTAATAAGCAGTAGTAGTGTCTAGATACAACGTAGATATTCACGATGAAATCTAAGGGCAGATATTCTAAACCAAACTGGGATTCTGAGTCTCTCTGTGGCCTTGGATATGAAAGACTTTCTGCCAAGCAGTGTTTTTGCAAGCTACTTTTTAGAGACCATGGAGATCAGGGCATTGGAAGAACTTGGTGCTGATATGCCTCTGACATGAACTTGCAGTGTTGTACACTTGTTTCACCTCTGTCCTCCTTTGCCTGGACTTTTCAAGGCAAGTTACTATGATTTTGAGTAGTGTTTGGGACACTGCAGTTTCTAGACAGCCTCTTAACAGCACTGCCTCTGGCCTCTCAAAGTGCTCTCACAGGATCTTACATCTGATTCACCTCCTCTTGTATTATATGCTCTTGCATCAACTGTGCTTTCTTAGATGATTCAACTTTGTTTTCTCTGGTAACTCTATGAGTCTCTGAGACTCATAGAGAACTGATTACAACTTCTTGCACCAAAGTATGGTTTAGAACCAGTAAGACTAAAGCTCAGTGCTCTTGTAAGAAGCAAACCATGTATTGCAGTCTTCCTTGGGAGCTGGTTCTCCACATGAAGGTGTAATTTCTTCAGCCACACAGATGGGTTTCTGGCTGTGCCATCTGGAACAACTTCACAGAAACAACTGCCTTGAAGCTGCTGCTTTTTCTTTGCCCCACATTTCCCTTCAAGGGAGAAATTGTCACTTCTTACCCAGCTGGAGCTGCTTGTTCTCCCAGGCCCTGGGTTCTTCTGGAGATGTATCCCACTTGGTATACTCCAAGCAGGTTGCCTGCAGGCCAAAGGATTTCCTACTGTCTTGTGAAAACCACCAAGACTTTGTAGTGGAACATCGTATCATTTTATCTCCCTTTCTCTTTGTTTTCCAGGTTGGATATACAATAAACATCGCAGGAATCAGGTCAGCATACTGTATGAGCGCCAAACACTTATCATCTCTGTGTATGTGCTGCCAAAATGATGATGCAAGAGTGTTCACAAAGCTACTTTGGCTCCCTGCTCTGAACTACCGACAGGTACCACGACCTCTCCATGGACCATGGGATGGCCCAGAAGGAGCAGTAAGGCACAGAATCACTGTCTCTCCCAAATCACAGCAATTTCCCTGCAGCATACACCTTCTTGCACAGGCCATGCCAGCGAGGCGGAGAGGCGGCATGTATGGGAACAGTCTACCAAGTGGGCCGCAATGTTATGTTCCTGCTTCCTTTGTAGGATGTATTTTCCAACTGACCTGCAAGCACTGGCCACAGCGTTTCTCATACGCAGCATCCCCAGGCAGGAGTGTGGCAGAGCTTAATTTAGTTACATAAGTCTCTTGATGTGTCACTATCAAAAGGTCACTGCATCTCTCCTTACCCTGCTGGCTCGGTGCCTGAGAGAGCAGGGAGCATTACATAACGAGGAGTTGTTGGGCTCTTTTTGAGCTTGGCAGGGGAGCCGTACCTCCAATCGTTATTTCCTGCACACAAACGGCTCAAGCCGCCCATGCTTGCAGGAGTCAAGTGCCTTGGAAGCCCTCAATGCATTAGCGTGCACATGCAAGGCTGGAGTGCAGGAGCTGTCAGTGTTCTCCCGCTGCTGCCTGGCACGTGTGTACAGGGGACCAGCTCTGCCACCCCTGTCATGTTCTCACAAGCTCAAACTTCTCCGTGTCTGCCTTCCTGAAGACCTTTGACATCAAACTTTGAAGATGGAGAGAGAAGGGTGGAGGAGACAGTAACGTCCTGAGAGGTGGCACAGTGGTAGGGTAGGGAGTAAGCAAGTAGCTCATGATGCACAAGGTATCACCATGCATCTGTGGTCCTGAAAAGTTTTTAAAAAGTCTTATAGGTGTCCTATCCCCCTTCTACAGCCAAGGCAGTGGGAGCACGTGGGGTCCAGAGGTGCCCAAGGTCACCCAGGGTGATAGGCAGAGGCAGGAGGGGGTCCTGCTTTAGGATGCGGTTCTGTGTCTCATGCTGCCTCCTTGCCTTTTCCGAGTCCAGCTGCCATCACATGTTTTTCACAGTGTCACACTTGCCCTTGGTCACTTTTTAATCTTCTGTGCTCCCCAGACAGCTATTCTTGCTGCCTACTTTGTGGCATAGCCTTTCCACTCCCATCTTTCTGAACAGATAATTAACTATCACTTGAAAAAGAGCCGGATTTTGGAGCAAGACAGGGACCAAATTTATTCCTGAAATAATTTTGCTGACTTGTGCAGTCAAAAATTCTGCCCCAAAGTCAGGGATTGGTCATATTTCCTCCCAGAGAAGCCTGTGAAATGAACAATGCTCCTTGGGGATCTAAAAGTCAGATCAGCCTGGTGGATTGGAGGACGTGAGTATGCCTAGAGGAAACAGGTGCAGATGGTAAAGAACGAGCCCAAAGAGACAGAAGAACGTAAAACATTTCATACATTCCCTGCAGCTGGTCCTCAGCTCATTTTTCCACTAACCCCAGAGGGAACGTGGCCATCCATGCAGGATGCCTAAAGCCAGCCAGGGTGAGTCTCACCCAAAACGTGGCTTGAAGCTGGTCGGATTTCTCCAATGAGAGCCATGCAGACATTTCATCCCATCTTTGGTGGGATTCAGCAGTGGCTGCTGTGCCTGTATTCCCGCTGGCCTCATGCTTTCTGCCCACAGTCACATTCATCCGCTCCTGGAAGCACTGGCTCTACTGCTGCCCGTTGCTTGCATGGATATGGACTCATGCAGCCACAAGGGCTGCACAATTTCATCATATTTCTACTGCTCTTGATTCACATCACCTAACAGCACGGGACAGCAACTCATCCCAGCAATGTAACCGCAGCAGCCAGAACAGAATTACTCTAGTCACATTCCCAAATCCCTGGGAGCGAGAGCTCAGACCTGCCTCTTGGGAGGAAAAAGCCAACACAACACAAGCCCTTGGATTTCTTTGTTCTGAGCAAGAAAAACAAACATTTTACTTCTTAATTAACATCCTTCAACCCTCAAACATGCCAAGCAATTATTCCCTCTATATGTGACTCACTCTAATGACTAGTTAATAATAAAAACCATGCTGCTCTGTAGATTTCAAAGCCAGGAAGCAGATTTTAGAGTTAATCTCCTTTCACAACAAGCTTCAAAACATGTCTGTGTTTATTCTGGGATAAAAACATTGGGAATGAATAGGCCTGAACAGGATGAGAATTTTTTTTCTGTATATGATTTTTTTATTGTTGTTGCTATTAAGAAAAATGAACAGCAGAGGCAAGTTCTTTGAAATGGTGGCTGGAAGGTGGCAGCAGGCAGGGCAGCAGGCAAGTGAGCCTGCACTATTAGTGAAGCAAAAGTCTTTCATCTGGAAAGCAGTGGCAAAAGACTAACCCTGCAACAGGCTTTTCCTACCTCCTTTAACCTTTCGCTGTTCATTTGGAGTTGAGCTCCAAACCAAAGGCTTTCCCACAAAACTACCTTCATATCTGTAGACTCCCTGAGCAGCACTGAGGGCAGTTTTTCACAGCTCTGTGCTGGTATAAGGTAACATAAGCAGCACTTAAAAAAAAAAACACTTAGAAAACTTGGCTTAAAAAGCCAAGCTTTTATTGTTTCCTTCTAGCTGCCATAGCTACACAGGTTGTAAGCCCTTCTTTGGGAGATATTGTCCCCATCTGCCTTCTTTGCAGCAGGTGAGAGCATCCTCAGCCTCCCAGTCCATCACTTCCCCTGGTTTGAATAACCAAGCTCACCTGGTGCCAGCTTGTGGAAAAGGAAGCTCCCTCCGGCCTGTGCTCCTGAGCCTCGTCCATGCAGATCTGGGTGCAGAGCAAGGGGGAGGCAAAGAGGTGCCTCAATGTCACCCCGACTCTCAGTCAGGCTGTGGGCAGCCTGAAGCTGAGAGGCCGTCCAGAATGGACAGCAACGAGCATCAAAGTGCTCTGATTCACTGCAGGGAGAGGCGTTTTGCCAGTAATTACGTTCTTTCTACGAGGATTGCTATGTTTCTTTCTCAGATCTCTGTGCCCCCATGCAATCCTTTCCCAGTGCAGCAGACAATGGGGAAATGGGGAAACTTAGCCCAAAGCATTCAAGACATCAAAGTGAAGGAGTTCTATAAATCATGACCTCTCTGTGAGACAGGCTTGGTGGGAAAAAAAAAAAAAGAAAAAAAAAGAAAAATCCCTACTCCAGAATGATGTGGCAACATGAACAATAAGAGGGGAGAAGCAGTTTGGCCAGACATGGAGCAATTATTAAACATCTGTCTTTCCAAATGAAGAATCAGATGTTCAAAGACAGTAAGTAGATGATTTGGAGAAAAAAAAAAAAAAAAAGAGAGAGAGAGGAAGTGAATAAGTGAATAGAAGTAAAAAAAAAGCAATCACAGTGAGCAAAAGATCACGTCGAAGCATCCTGCTGCAGAAGGTAAGTGGGGAAGGATAGAAAGGCTCAAACCAGCCTATGAGGAGATGGCATCCCACAACCTGAGGATTGAAACAAAACTTCACTTCCAGTTTAGGTTGCTGATGAAGGTGACCTTTTCTCTGAGTTTGGTCCATTCCCTTATGGCCAAGGCCAACAGCTGTCTTTGTATGAAGCTCCAGTGCTTTTAGAGGAGTCCTAGGACCTGGATGATTTGGCCTTGCTGAGCCTCAGGACCTCTCCTAAGAAAGTGCTGCCTCCATCTGTTACGGTGGAGTGAGGAAATCAGAGACTTTCCCAGCTGCAGGGTGTTCACACACTGCGCACCAGATACCTCCGACAGCTTCTTTGATAGTCCAAGTGGGAAGACTGGAAAGGAATTGATTTCACTTATAGCTGACAAATTTTCCAGTTCTGAGATGTGTCTTACCTAAGGCTTCCACCTGCTACACACGGAGCTACTGGCACATGGAACAATAACCACCATGAAAATATCAGTGCAGGTGTCACCATCTTCTGTGAGAAATGTGTCCCACTTCTTAGATTTTTCAGGAATTAATTGAAAATATATTTGTGGGTTCTTTTTTAATGGAACTTATCATGACAACTGCTACAGCTATCAGTAGAAGAACCAGGAAGGGGCTCACACTGTCCCCATGACCATCTGTCCCTTCCTTGGAGGGTCGCTGTAAAGCCATGCGCAAACCTCTCTGAGGTAAATCATCTTCTAAGCCTACGATGGTAAAAGTGCTTGGTACAATTTATCAAAAGGCTTCTCCCTTGAATCACTGTTTCTTTTCTCTGCACTGACATGATAATTTCCTCTATATTGGTGCAAATTAAATTCTAATGAGAAAGCTTCGCATTTGAATGTGATGGAAAGCTTTTCTTCCCTGAAATGCATAGAAGCATTGCACTTATTTTAGAGGGAGGAGTTGGGATTAAATATGAATTGAGGTACACTCAAGAAGCCCATGCTCTTCTAGTCTGTTCTGCTGCCCCCCAGCTTTTGGGAGCCCTTCAGTGACCTTGGAAAAGGCATTTTTGCTAAGACATTCATCTTATTAACACTTGCGTTACTATTAAGGCAGTGTTTGTCTGGATGACTATTGCTGAACTGCTATGAGCAGAGAGAACCAGAGGCGAGCACAGGCACTTCCCTGCTGTGAAACTGCAGCCAGCCAGCTGTTTTCAAAATATTTTGTTTTGGGTGACTTGTGACACTGCGTCCAATTCTCTGGTGCTTCCAGATACTGTGGGCCTCATAGGGAAAGCGGAAGTTACCTCTGCTGGTGCAATCTGATCCGGAGGATATTTTCAGTCATGGTTTCTCCCTGACATTCACACAGAAAGAGTAACCACATGTCCCAGCAATGCAGCCTCCCTTTTCAGCTCCATCATCCCCATTGCATACTCCTTCTGAGGGCCTTGAAGCTCAGTGAAACTTTGACAAGGTGCAGGAGGCTGCGTGTACCTTGGCATGACATTAGATGGGAAATGTAGAGATGGTGGAGATGGGGCCTTCCCTGCCCCATAGTACACTGGTACCACGTGAATCAAAGGGTTTAGATGAGCCTGAGTGTGGGAAGCTGCTCCCACCATGGCAGGAACAAATCCAGGCCCCTCAGGAGAACAACCCCATGGAAAACTTCAGGGGAAAGCTCCATGCCAAAGATCAGCACACAGATGGCTTTTCATTTGGGCCTTCTCTGGGGCAGGATGGTCCTGCTATAGGTGCAGAGAGGACAAGTGGCACCTTGTTCAACCACAGACACGGTGACCAGCTTCCCTCGTGGATCACTGCAAGCTGTTAAATTTCTTTTTGCCAACAATCCCCAATCAGAAAAGGGAAATACTGTGTCTCAGCTTCACTGGTAGGCAGGAGCAGCAGCCCAGGAGACTAACCCTTGAAAGAGTCGCACAGTCCCTTGCAGATCGATAAGGTCTGTGTGAATCTGACATTCCATGTAAAGTCAGGAGCAGGCAGAGAGTTGACTCTCACCGAAACTGCAATGATATTTGCTTGACCCCTGTAATGTGAATCTGCTGTGACGTTGCGCATCAGAATAATCTCTGACATGTGTTATGATACAGGGCCAAAGACACCCTCAGTGGAAACAGCAGGGTTTTATTTGACTCAGTGGCCTTTACTCCAGGCTAGCATTCGGCCCCTGGAATGCAAGTTACTGCCTCCACGGTGATATTTACTGCATTTCTGTCTGTAGTTGTAGCTCTGCTTTCCTGGATGGCGTCTTGTATCCTGTGCTTTGGAAGCTGCTTATACTCGAACTTTTCAGTGAAACCTGAGCCAACAGGTACTCGGCAGAAAGCAATAAAATGATTAAAGGCCCTGGATAAAGATGGTCAATCAGAGCACCTTGTTTTTGTAGGACTGTTGATTCCAGATAATCTCAATTGAAAACAATGTTTGCAGTAATCTTATTTAAAAGAAGATGAGAAAAAGAAGTGGTTGAACTACATCCCTCTGTGGAGAAATGCAGCAGCTGCTTTGCCTCAGAAATCTTTTCCTGCAAGGAAATCATGACTTGTTCTGAAAAAGTTATTTGGAAAAACTTCATCTGAGAGGGCTACAGTGTCTTTAGTACTGCCCAGCTCTGGGGCTTGGAAGACTTGGCCAAGCAATAGCATCCTCTGGGCTGCACAGGGATGTTGTCCATGACCTGTTATATCTACGCACAGCGTTTGTCCTTTGTACAACAGGAACCAGCTAATGTCGTGTAAATCACGTATAATCTACACAGTTTACAAAATACATGACTGATGAAGTCATTAGAAGTAGACAAGGTAAAGTTTTCACTGCTTAATATGTCAGGAATGCTATTTCCAATATTGCAAGTGATATCAAAAGGCCCTTCTTGTACTCTCAAGATTCAAATTACTCTTCCATCAGGTGTATAGAGGTGGAAAGACTTCCATTATCACTGAGATTTTTAGGGAGGAAAGCAGAGTCGGGCACGCTGAACATGCAGGATCTGCTCATAAGGCTCACGCACATCCTGGTGCAACTTCACAGGTGTAAAGAGCATGTTCCTGCCTGCACCGAACTCCATCCCAGGAGGGCATTTCCCAGCTGGGGCAATGCTGACACACATTATTTGATTTATTTTGCTGCATTTTGAAATGAGTGGAAGTGGATTGACTACAGCATGCTCTTTCTTCAACATGGAAAAAGAAAACATGCTCTTTCTTATTTTGAAGGGCTTTAGAAACACAGATCAGGAGCAGAGCTCTGTATGAACAAGCTCCCCTTGCTCCTGGAGGCAAACTCCACGTACCTGCATGAACTGCTGCTGTAGGAGCAGAGCAACACACTCTGTTTTCACGAGGGCTAAGTGAAGGGGTCAGGCTTGTTCCCGGAGTTCTGGACCCAAACCAACATCCTGGCAGGAAAAGAAGGTCTTTCACTAGGGAAGGCCAGATTCTTTGCTGGTGTAAAGCAGAGTGGTTGTGCTGAAGGACTAGCACAAACTTGTGAATGTAAAGGGGGGCCACAGCAAGGGAAAATGAGGTTTAATATCCTTGCATTTGCAACACGACTTCATCCAAGAGGATGGATGATTTCTCTTTTAAGAGAAACTGGTTTCATCTTCCGTTTGCCTTCCCCAAATAAAGAGCTGAGCTGGTGACAGCTTGAGGACAATTCCTGATCAGTGTTTGCTAGAAGCCTGTTTTGACTGAATTTTGCAAAGCTGCTAAATAACTCCCTCATGTAAAATGAACAGAGAACTAATTAAGCAAATTACTTTTTAGAATTACTTTGCCCAGTTGTTACATTGCCTCTTTTTGATTCTGGACATCAAATCTTTATGACCTGGCCTGGTTAGTCCATTGAAAATGCAAAGTCCCATTGCTGGGCTGAGAGGACAAGGATGAAATTAGAATAGTAACTGTTCATGGCCAAAAGGCCACCATACAAGAACCAGAGCTACAAAAAACACACTGCTGGTTTGATGCAGATGGTGATTTAGCTTTAACAAACCTGTGACAAAGCTGCTGCCATGTGGAAAGAACACTCAAAGTGAATGAACAACGCCATCATTTTCCATTACAATAGACTAGAACTTTCACAACTGATGAAAAAAAAAAAATTCAGGCAGTATTTTGACATTGAATCCTTGGATCAGGATATCAAGGATCACCACCTCCACTCCCAGTACCAAGCTTTTTGCCATTATACCTCCTTTGCACTGTAAAGAAAAAGGTGAAGAAACACTCAGGTTGGAAGGTATTTTATGTATATTTCATGTTGAGTTTTGGCAGAAATTCTTTGAAAATATTCCAGAAAATCAACAGCTTTTTTTATGAGGATTGCTTATTCAAATTAATATTTTCTGCTTAGTGATCACAAGTGGCCACCAGAAGTTTCTGGGAAATATTTTTATTTACCTGAACACATGTATAGATATATCCAGTGAGATCACAAAAAAATATGGCACAATATAGTTTCTCCATGAATGAAACAAACAAAAAAGTCCTTCCTATGTAGTCAGATGAATTTTTTTAACTAGTTATAAATTCCTGATCTGTGTATATCTACATTAACATATATCCCAATTAAGTACACACAAAGAATTAGAGGACTAAAAAAATTTCTTGTTCATGCGCTGCTGATAAGAATATATTTTTGGAACATTTACATATCCAAATAAGGAAAATGTTAATAGCAGAAATCTGTAAATTAACTACTGTTCTCCTAAATAAAGCCTTTTTTGTGCATTTCTTTTAATATCTCTTTGTTCCACAAGGAAGAGTAGCAATTAGCACTGATTCTATGACTAGTAAATTATCAACTACTAACCTCCAATCTGCAGTGCACTTAAAAGACAGCTTTGATTGTACAGGCCAAGATCATGACTCAGGATGTCTATTGTCCAAAGGCTTGTACAAGACCAGTCTGAACATGGAAGAATTTCAAGCTTTCTGTGAGATTTTACAATTTCCTGCATAATAAATAGTAGCTGGCATTACTCAAATTCAGTGTGATGACATTAACCCTTGTTATTATATAATACTACATTGGGAAGGAAGGATTGTTCTGAGAGGAAAAATGAGTCACGGCCATGACAATTTTTTGGGGACAATAATGTCAAACTGATCTAATTTCCTCCTTAATAGAGAAAGATTTAAGAGATAAGGAGGAGAGGATGAAATTGCTTATCTTGAATTTAGGAAGACTTTTATGTTACCTCATATGGTATTTTCCTAAGAAATATGGCCTAGGTGGAAATATAGTCTAGGGATAGCTATTGAAAGCATAGAAGTGCATGGAAAACATACAAAGGCCTCTATGTAAACACATGGAGCATGGGGAATAAACAAGGGGAGCTGAAGACATGTGTGCGATTGCAGGGCAATGATCTCATTGCAATTACTGAGACATGGCAGGACAGCTCTCGTGACTGGAACGTGGCAATGGATGGTTCTTAGCTTTTCAGGAGGAACAGGCCAGGAAGGCAAAGTGGCAAAGTTGCTCTTTATGTGAGAGAGCAACTGGAATGAGGGGAGCTCAGCACAGGGGAGGACGAAGCACGAATTGACAACCTGTGGGTGAGGATTACAGGGCAGGCCAACAGGGGCGACACTGTCATGGGAGTTTACTACAGGCTTCCTGACCAGGGAGAGGAAGTGGATGAGGCCTTTTACAGGCAGCTGCAAGAAGCCTTACAATTCCAGGCCCTGGTGCTTATGGGAGACTTCAACCTCCCTGATGTCTGCTGGGATAATCACACAGCTAAGAACAGACAGCCCAGCAGGTTCCTGCAGAACATTGCAGATAACTTCTTGATGCAGGTGGCTGATGAGTCAACAAAGGGAGGGGAGCTGCTAAACCTGATACTAACAGAGATGGTCTAGTGGGAAATGTGAGGGTTGGTGGCAGTCTTGGCTGCAGTGACCATGAGATGTTGGAATTCATGACCCTGCGAGGAGGAAGCTGGACAAGAAGTAGGACTGCACCCTGGACTTAAAAGAGCTAACTTTAACCTCTTCAGGGAGATCCTTGGAGGAATCCCTTGGGCAAGGGTCCTAGAAGGAAAGAGGGTCCAGGAGAGTTGAACTTTCTCCAAGCTCAGGATTGGGGCATTCGTATAAGAAAGAAGACAAGCAGCGGGGCGGGAGACCTGCGTGGATGAGCTGTTGGGTAAACTTAATGAGAAAAAGATCATGTACATAATGTGGAAGAAGGGCCAGGCCACGAAGACTTCTATAAATACATCTGCAGCAAGAGGAAGACTAGGGAAAATATTAGTCCGCTGCTGAATGGGGAGGCTGCCTTGATGGAGGAAGATGCAGAGAAGGCAGAGTTACTAAATGCCTTCTTTGTTTCTGTCTGTACTGCTAAGGCCAGCCCCAGACAAGAGAGAGAACCAGGAGAGAGGAGGGCTTTCCGCTGGTCGAGGAGGATTGGGTTAGGGATTATTTAGACAAACTGGACACCCATAAATCTATGGGCCCAGGTGGGATGCACCCAAGAGTGCTAAGGGAACTAGCGGGTATTATTGCTCAGCCACTCTCCATCATCTTCAAGAGGTCATGGAAGCAGGGGAGGTACCGGAGGACTGGAAGAAACCAATGTCACTCCAGTCTTCAAAAAGGGCAAGAGGGAGAAGCTGGGAAATTACAGGCTGGTCAGCCTCACCTCCATCTGTGGAAAGGTGATGGAGCAGCTCATCCTGGAGACCATCCCTCGATATGTCAAGGAAAAGAAGGTGATCAGGAGTAGTCAGCATGGATTCGCCAAGGGGAAGTTTTGTCTGACGAACCCGATAACCTTCTGCAATGAGGTGACCGACTAGATGGACAATGGGAGAGCTGTGAATGTTGTCTACCTTGACTTCATTAAGGCTTTTGACATAGTCTCCCATAGCATCCTCATAGGAAAGCTCCGAAAATGTGGACTGGACGAGTGGACTGTGAAGTGGATTGAGGACTGTATGGATGGCAGAGCCCAGAGGGTGGTGATAAATGGGGACGAGTCTGATTGGAGGCCTGTGGCCAGTGGTGTCCCGCAGGGGTTAGTACTGGGCCCGATGCTGTTCAACTTGTTCATCAGTGACTTGGACGAGGGCACAGAGTGCACCCTGAGCAAGTTTGTGGATGACACCAAACTGGGAGGAGTGGCCAACACTCCCAACGGCTGCTCTGCCATTCAGAGGGACCTAGAAAGGATGGAGAGTTGGGCAGAGAGGAACCTCATGAGGTTCAACAAGGACAAGTGCAGGGTCCTGCACCTGGGGAGGAATAGCCCCAGACACCAGTACAGATTAGGGGTTGACCTGCTGGAAAGCAGCTCTGTGGAGGGGGATTTGGGAGTCCTGGTTGGCAAGTTACCCATGGGTCAGCAATGTGCCCTTGTGGCCAAGAAGGTCAATGGGCTCCTGGTCTGCATCAGGAGGAGCATTGCCAGCAGGTCAAGGAGGGGATCCTGCCCCTCTGCCCAGCTCTGGGGAGGCCCCTGGAGTGTTGGGGGCAGGTCTGGGCTCCCCAGTACGAGAGGGATGTGGAACTGCTAGAGAGGGTCCAGTGCAGGGCCATAAAGATAATTAAGGGACTGGAGCATCTGTCGTATGAGGAAAGACTAAAAGTGAGCTGGGCCTGTTTAGCCTGGAGAAGAGAAGTTTGAGAGGAGATCTGATCAACATGTACAAGTACCTGAGGGGAGAATGTAGGGAGGATGGGGCCAAACACTTCTCCAGTGACAGGATGAGGGGTAATAGCTGTAAGTTGAAGCAGGAAATTCCACCTCCATGTGAGGAAGAACTTCTTTGCTGTGAGGGTGACAGAGCCCTGGAACAGGCTGCCCAGAGAGGTCGTGGAGGCTCCTTCTTCTTCAGAACACACCTGGATGCCACTGTGTGCCACATGCTCTAGGTGTCCCTGCGTGCGCAGGGGGGTTGGACTAGATGATCTCTAGAGGTTCCTTCCAACCTTAATCATTCTGTGATTCTGTGAAAAACATATTTGGAAAGATTCATAATTCACTGGCAGACCGGTGTTCCTGGTATTGTACATGGAGTGGAGCTTTCAAGGGTCATTGTGGTCTGTGTTGTTCCCTTAATAACTGGATAACATATGAAAAAAGATCATATTACGGTTGCAGATAACTACTCAAAGGGGCCACAAGCAGGTTGAGCAGAGGGTTAAAACTCAAAATGACTGACAAATTGGGGATGTAGTCCAAAGAAATGTAATGCACTTTGATGAAGTTTAGTCTAAAGTTTGGCACATAGGTATGAATAATCAGTATATAAATACAAGAGAAAGAACAGCTGGATAGTTCTATAAAGAACATGAGATGACTGTGATTTACAAATTGAGCAAGTGGCAGTAATGTCATGCTATTGCAAAAAACAGGGCAGCTCTGGATCCTACACTTCAGCAGAGATAAGGGGGACTGGAGAGAGTTCACAAGAGAACAATGGGGATCAGGAGCTGAGAGGTCTAAAAATGAGAAGGTTGAGGGAAGACACAGTAATGGTTTCCAGTGCACAAAAATACTAGAGAGAAAGGGTGCAAGATGCTTTCCATGTGCAGGAGAAACAGAACAAGAATAGGCTTAAGAGATAAATGAAATGATCTATAGAGATCTTCATTATGGTTGTTTTCTTTGTTCCCTATGTTTGACAAAACTCGAAGAACACAATTAATAGTAGCGTTGGAGATAATTATTTGTTATTTTATCTTAATTGGTGGGTACCAGGAAATGATGAGGCAGAACTCTTGTCTAGAAGCAAGAAGAGTTCAGTGTGTGTCCACGTTTGGTGATTCAGGCTAGACCCCAGACCCGGCCTTCTTCCTCGTGCTCCATGACCTTCAATAAGGAGGCTGAAGTTAAATGCAGATTCCTGGTGTTTACAGTTTTTGTTGAAATGTGACCTTGGCCACTCATTTCACTTCACTGAGGCCTGTTTAACTTGCTCTAGATAACCCTGCTTGAGCAGGCTCTTTGGACCTGATGATCTCCAGAGGTCTCTTCAAACCTCAGCCATTCAGTGAGTCTGTGTTTACCTCATGCTGTGTAAAATGGGAGATCCATCAGCTTGAATTTCAAAGTGAAAGTTAATTTTTAATATATTTTGAGATTCTGAGGCAGAGGTACAGATAAATGAGTTGTTATGCTGCATATAGGGAGAACTCTGCATGCCAAGAAATCTTGTGTTTATAAAAAGAGCTATGGAAAAGCACCTAAAACACAGGAGAAAAAAAGAAAAAAAACCACACATACAAAAGGCACCCATGCTAGTGTCTCGCAAGTGTAAGTAAGCGTCAAATAGACATTCCCCTTTTCACCTCCTAAAAAGCCCCCACACCTCCAGCATTGCATAACAAATTTAGGGGCTTTAGTACAAAAAAATTGAAAATAGTAAAATTTACTCTAAGAAGCAATCAAGAAAGCCAAAAGTTTATATCAGTGTCTAGCTATTCATCTTCATTGGCGGAACCAGCACAGCCCACAGAAGAGCTCTGCAGTTTTAGGAAAGGCCACGTATAAAATTGCAAGGCCTGATCAGAGTCTCAGTGATATCAGTGTAAATCAGGGCTAGGGAGTTACAGAGGCATGAAATGAGATCTGAATGAGGCCTGGATCTTTCTTCCATGCCCAAGAAATATCACTGGTTCCCTGCCAAATAAAGTGAGATCTTGCTTGCAGACACTCGTTGGCAAAGTGCCACCATAGGACTTTCATCTGGCATCATTCATCCAGTAACTCATTACCTCAGAATCATTAAATTATTTTCTCTAATCCAATTAGTCATGTAAGCACGGAATGATCTACTTTCGCCTTTTGGACAGACGGCATTGTATCTGTTTAGTGATGTTCAGAGCATTGGCATTCAAACAACTGGTAGGTAAATGGTAGATGGCAGGCAATAAATAAGCAAAGGCATATTATTGTTGTCTTGTGCAACATACGATATCTTAAAGACTCAGATATTTTGCAACCATTTTCATAATTTCTCGTTTTAACAAGTCTTCCTCCTTTTTCTGGTTAAAAGACAATGCCTTTTTTTTTGACTGTCTTGAAGTGTCTCCATCAGGTGTTCTGATCAGGGAAGTGCTAACAGTGTGGGATGCACATGATGCCTGAGGTGCCAGCAAGGCTGCCCAGAAGCATGTAAGAGAGGAGTCAAAGCTCATAGCTATGGCTCGATTATCAGTCTATCATTGGGGAGCGCAGCTTGATGAACCTCTGTTGCTCTGTCTCCGTTATAACCAAAATTTGACTGCAGAAAGAACAGGCATCACTGTGTTGTTTGTACCATATGGTCTCCGTTTCACTGCCTTGTTCCACTGTTGCTCTAGTCGTGCCCTTCAAGGGTCCCAACTCCCTCCATCATCAGCAGCCTGGAGCGAATCCTTCAGGCGACGGCAGCACGGAGAAGTGGAGGTCAGCAGCTCTCTGCATGAGCGAGGAGCAGCTGGATCACCTCCAAGCACAACTGGAATACTGAGAGCACTAAAAGTTAACATGGGTTATACGGCAACTGAAAAAAGAAATCATGAAAAGAAATACAGCTACGGTCACTGAAAAACAGCCCACCTCTAACTCAGCAAATCCCAGAGTCCCAAACCAACATTTTGAGGAAACATCTCCAGCTGTAGGGTGCACCTTTGATCTGCCCTCACAGAGCTCTTCTTAGACTCTTAAGAAAACCTATACTAATCGGAGACTTTTTAAAGAGCTAGAGGTTTTCTCAATACCGCAAGGCCAGTGTATAACAAGCTCTGGGGTTATGATTGCTAAGTGGTAAGGAACAATTAAAGCCCATTAGCTATCATGACATCACCAGGTTTATAGGAAACGCTCTGTGCCAGCCAGGAAGGGAGCAGGACGTCCCTACAGATGTCTGCAGGAAGCTTGTGGGAAAGATGGAAGGAGATTCTGTTCGTGCAGAGGCCACTGACTGCCCATTTCTGAAATGAAGTTCATT
Source organism: Crypturellus undulatus (assembly GCA_013389825.1). Classification (NCBI taxonomy): domain Eukaryota; kingdom Metazoa; phylum Chordata; class Aves; order Tinamiformes; family Tinamidae; genus Crypturellus; species Crypturellus undulatus. The sequence goes on from VWPW01029429.1 coordinate 58,255, forward strand.
ACTTCCCATCAATACACGCCATGAGCTGGTAACATTCACAGGCTTGTCAATTCCGAAGGCTGGGAGAGAGAGACCCTAGTGTCCTCCATCCCCGCTGCTGATGAAAATTTTACTGAGTAGTTCACAAACCGGGTTGCAGAAGACAGAGGAATGAAAATGTTCCCACTGTGTGAGCAAGACCGAACCTACTGGGTTTCCTTTTTGGTGCAGGGTGCACTCAGCTGGCTCTGGCACAGGGCCCTGCTGCTTTGTGTCTGCACAAGAAGCAACCCAGCACATGCCATGGCTGAGTAGCAGCATGCAGACCTGCACTCTGGCTGTCCTCATCCCTCTGCTTGCAGGGAGTTTTATTCCAGGGTCATGTTTCTCTTGGGCAAAGGGGACAGCATGTCGAGGGGACGCTGCTTGGGTTGCGGTGACAAAGCAGCAGTGCTCTGTCCTCAGACTGCGAGAGCTGTTGGCAGGCTCACAGTTGTCAGGATTTCTAAGAACTGCAGCCTGAGACCAGTCTGAAATAAGATACGTGTCTGCCGTCGAGCTCTGTGCTCCCCTCTGTGTAGGTCTGGCAGCCGTGCAGGAGCGCTGCTGGGGCTGGCATAGCAGCAGGTCCCAAAGGCGACAGTCACACACTTGATACCTCTCCGCAGCAGCTAAGGGATTGCCTTAAAAAGTCATGAGAGGCAGGGAGAGGGCTCAGGATTGCTTTTTTTTTTTTTTCCTGAAAGTTCATTCGCATGGAGAGGCTGTTCTTTTGGGAGACTAGTGCGCGCTTTATATTTTCGAACTCTGTGAAAGTCTTTTTCTTCCTTCCTTCCTTCCCTCCTTCCTTCCCTCCTTCCTTCCTTCCTTCCTTCCTTCCTTCCTTCCCTCCTTCCTTACCCGCCCTCCC
>VWPW01029429.1:59174-114952 GCA_013389825.1 Crypturellus undulatus
GGTTTCTTGCTTAATCCCTTCCTTACTTCCTTCCTTCCTTCCTTCCTTCCTTCCTTCCTTCCTTCCTTCCTTCCTTCCTTCCTTCCAACTGGAACCCCTTCCTGAGCAGCTCTGGCTCCTGCCTCCTGGGGAAACAGCATAAATGCAGGAAATTAACAGGTGGGAAGGCTTTCTTCCTCACCCTAGAAAGTTGATGTAAGTTTTGTAATTTAGCAAAGCTCAGGGCTGAGGGCAGCCGGTCAAGTTCCATGTAAATGAAGGAGAGTTTCCCCTTTTTTTCTAGGGGATGAAGATTTCATCTCCAGAAATCCTGCAGTTGCTTTCCTCCACTGGGCACGAAGGTTTGGTTGTGGTGGAATTAGACAGTTCCTTCAAACTCGTGGTCTCATGGACTTGCAGATTCTCCTGGATTGAAAACAGGCTCTTCCACAACTCTTCCTTTAAGTCTCTTGGGTCAGAGATGCGAAACAGTCCCTGTACTGAGAGATCTATGCTGGTCTCTGGGCTTCCAAGGGCAGAAATCAGTATTTCTCTGCAGCTGGTTTCCTAGATCCTTTCTTGTCATGTGTAAAATTGATGCACTCAGTGCAGATCTGGAGACCTCGGCTTGCCAGCTCTTGTTCCTAAATCTAGCTGACTGTTTTGCCCTGTTTATTTTATTCTCAGTTGCTAGAGAAGGGCTTGAGAAATGTTAGTTTCTAAAAGAGACAGTCTAAAGCAGCAGAAAAAAAATTAAATGGAGACAGGATCGTTCTGGTCTCAAGAAGAAAGATTCAGTGATATTTGCTAAATATTTTTATTTTTCTCCTGCCAATGCATTTCGACATGTTCAGTCACATATCTCTCATCTCTCGCGCTGCCTCCAGGTTCTCCGTTGCATAGGAGATGTCACAAGGCTGGGCAGGGTGGGATAATCTGCCATCCTGCCCTATGGATGTCATCAGCTCCCAGCTGTGAAATTCTTACTGCTCTTGAAGAATTTCTAAGATCCCATTCATCATGGGGAGAGTTTGCATCATCACCTATCACAGAGTTTGCATCATCACCTATCACAAAGCAGTGTGCATTTGGGCAGGAAAAGGTTGTAATTTCTCTTGTCTGCACAGAACCCTTCTCACCATGGAGGCACTGAGCCATGCACAACAAACAAAGAACCAGAGCACGCGTTAAAAATAAAATCTGTCCACTGCAAAGGTGTCATTATAATCAAAGATGTCACTTGCATTTATGGGAAGACCTTCAATGACTCTGGCAAGAAACAGTCTCTGTTGGGCAGTGAAGGTCTTTCATCTCCAGAAGTTAAAAACCCAAGACTCCTTTAGACTAAATTTTTAGCATGTGCATATAGCACAGAATTAGAAAACCACACTTTTTGGAAAGCCGTATGGAAGATCAGCTTCCCCCAGGGAAGGAATCCTGTTACATGAGTGGAATTGGAAGGAAATGGATTTATCTGATAGGAAAGCAAATTTAAGAAAAAAACAAGCTTTTTAATAAGCATGTAGGAATCACAGGACGGATGCATCAACAACTCTACTATGGGTGTCTTGGGTTGGCTGTTTCACTTCCATCTCTCAGCATCCATGTGTCTTCAAGTAATGGACACCTTTCAGATATTAGTAGCTGTAGCTGATGCTGGGGTTTCTTCTGGTTTGAAGCCACTGGTGGAAAACATAAAGCCAGATGTCCAGCAACACCACAAGTCTCCTGTTGCATCCTAACGCACAGCTTCCCTGGGAGCTAAGGCACAAGACAGCCAGAGCCTCAAGGGTGTCCCCACTGTGTTGCTGCAATTTCTTCACCTGCTTATTAAATTTGGAGTTGAACTAATGTGGGAGGTGAAGTGGAGCCAATCTGGCCTCAAGGGCTCATTCCACCAGCACTGGAGTGTGATATGAGGGCCTAAGGGGCTACAGCTACTTTGGGGGTATTCTTGGAGGTGATGTGCCCTGTTCACATCGCCGGTGGAGAACAGTTCAAGGAGAAAACCATCCTGGCCATGATTTCTAGGTTTCTTCTTACAGGTGACAGGCTGATGGGCTCTAGGAGAGCAGGATGCAGGTTTAGAGGCTCAGAAGCAAAGGAGATGTGAGCAAATACAGACTGTAAAGATACTTTCTGGCCATACTCTAAATAAGAGAAACATGTCTAAGTCCCTCCAACTTCCTACCAAAATCCTAGGGGCACAATGTGTCAAGTGCAGTCCCACTTTGCTGTGATGGGAGTCCATAAACCTCCTGAAAACTTAAGCTATGCAAAATACCGACTGACCAGCATGCTGCACAGATTCAGGACACATTTTATTTTAAGATCTATTCTGTTTTATTTTAAGTTCTGTTTTTAAAAAGATTATAAAGAGTTAATGATTAAAAGATGTTCTGATCACATTACAGACATGTTAAATATATTTTATATGCTCACCTGAAAACAGCATTAGAGATCATTATATAGAGTTTCTTCCCTGTTGGCTTCCATCAAAAACACTAACAAATAATTATCCATGTTTACTAACACTTTGTAAAATATCTATAAATGGAATCTCAATATATAGTATGACCCAGAGCAGCCACCTTAATAAAAAGGCATTCAAAACCCTAGTCCCTTCTGAAAATGTTGGCAGGAGTGTTTCTGAGTCTGTGGCATGGGGCCAGATGTTGTCAGAGCAGCTCTGACATTTCTCTGATATGTAATGCAAGCCTAAATGAATGCTACTTTATTTCTGAATGTGAAAATATTTTGTTTTGTGGGAGAAGGTTTGGAAACTCAGGTTTTCCTCTTACATTCAGAAATGAGACAATAATAAAATATCAAAAGCCTGCATATCTGCACAGGGTTACCTGCCTGTAGAAATAGGAACATTTTTTTTCTTGCTCAACGCTGTTTCTGTTGTTGGCTTTGAATGCACGCACTATCTTCAACCCTGTAACTCAGAGCTTTGTCCATGCACAGGGTTAGCTCTCCCTACAGTTAAAGCTGGAGCCCTGCCTGAGCTGCAGTGTTTAGCTCAAAGTTGATTACTGAAAGCACGAGAGAGCTGTAATACTTTGTAAGCTGAGCCCAAGTTATGCAACCACCAAATTGCAGGGCAGACTTCATTTCTTGCAGTTGGCATTTCCTTGACAGCCAAGCTCGAGCCTGCAAAGGTCTGAGCACTGTGGCCTGGGAGCTCTTTGGGATCTATGGGAATGCTCAGCTCCTACAGAGCTCCATACTCCCCCACTTCCCTTGCAATCCCAGTCTTGAGTTGTCCTGTGATTGTAAGCGTGCAAGCAGCACTGTTGAGTTCACTGAGGCTTCACAAGGAGGCTGGTTTTCTCTTCCCAAACTACTACACCAGGATCTTCCTTCTTCAAGCAGGTGAGATCTCATCCAGTGGAGAAGGGTCATCTGATTGACAGATAATGTACCAGCTATCTCTGCTCTAATTCAAAAGTCTTCCTCTTTCTTAGTTCTGTCCAAAACATCTCCTGATAATTCAGAGACACTGGTTGTGTGCCTTCAATGATGAATTTTCTTAAAAATGGTCAGGGGATCAATATGATTAGGGATAATCCATTGATTATTCAAAGATAAAGCATTTTCATGTTTTTCTATGAGACGGAGAATTACCTCTGTTTATAGAGAAAATAATGTAAGTTTTCTAGGCAGTGGTTTAAAAATTTACACTCTCGTTTCACAAACATTTCACATAACATTTCACTATAATTTATAAATCCAGTGACTCTGTGCATTTTGTTTTCTTTGCCATGCATCATTTTGCCCCTTTGCTCTGTGAGCAGCAGTTTCCTGGAGAAGCCTGCAGAGCAGAGCCAGCAATGAACATTTCTGATTTTTTTTTTTTCACACAAACTGTCCTTTACAACCCAGCATTCCTCTTAATCTCAGCCGTTACCACAGTCTCTTCCCTAAGCTGCAGCCAGAGTGCACCGTCACATTAACGACAGAGCATCAGTAAGGAAACGACGATAAATTTGGTTTAATTGGACAGGAATGTTGCCAGGTAACCTCCTTCCCATTTTCTGTCTCGGCTCTTCATTACTCCACGAGTCTACCCCTCTTTGAGGGCAGCTCTGTTTCCATTAACCACTTCAGGGCCCTGGACTTGTAAGACTACCCCGCTAAGGCTTTGGGTGTCACCTGCACTCCAGACCAAGGCTGAACCGACACAAGATGCACCTGACAGCTCTGGAGTACAGAGGTGAAGTACAGAGAAGGGCTTAATGCAGGAAAACATCTGGAAACCTTGAAACCAGCCCAAAACAGGGTATAGTTGCTTTAGAAGGAAGTGTCACTGGTTGTGAACTGGCAGATGGTCCTGAGAGCAGCAGCTCTGCGGGCTGCGGTTAGACGGCCACGGACTGTCTCGTACGTCCTGTGGGCAGTCACTGCCTTCAGTGAGACAGACGGCACGTGGACGTGTGCATGGTGCCTTATTCCAGACAGAGCTGAAGTCTAAATGTCTTAGCATGATTAATCCTAACATTACATGCACCAAAACCAAATCAAAACAAGTAAACAAACACATTTTATCAATGGATATTGAAACTGGAGCCTTCATTCCCCAAAATACAGGTCCTAAATGTTGAGTTAAAGAAGAACCCCACTCAGACCACCCAGTGCAGTGCAGTGTGAGCACATGCAGAAGGATTCACTATACTCATGACAGAAACTCTCTCAAAACTGCAGCTTGTTCTGCAATCTCAGAATAAGATGCCTTAAAATATTATATTAAAATATATTAAAATATTATATTAAAATATTATACTTTGTGCATGCAAATAGAGTGGGTTTCCCCTTCTCAGTGAAGTGGCACAGGTCCTGTCACTTCAGACATGGCCCTTCTTTCTCTGCTCATTTTGAGATCTCATCCTAATTGTGGGAGGAATTCAAGTAATTAGTGCAAGTTGATGGTTGTGGTCACCAAGAACATCATTAACACTTAATTTGGGTAGGAATGCAGCCCAGGCAACTCCTGGAAAATAACCTCACTGATCTTCTGCCCGTATTTCAAATGTCAGGTTATTAACATCAAAGAAATAGAATAATTATCCCCGTGTATCTGGGAAAAGTGGAATGTGGGACGAAGAAACTCCACAAGAGAATAGGCCAGAGCAAGGTATTGAACGACAGCAGGTTATGGGGCTAGACTTCATCAACTCATTTTTCCTATCCATCATCACAACCTGACCTTTTTCTCCTGTAGAAAAGGAAAATGGAGAATAAGAAATATAACTCCACCAATTTAATTTTCTGCAGTGGATAAAGAGAAGAAGGAAAACAGAAGACATTTCTTGGAAATCTCTTATTTTACTGATACCAGTAATTGCCCATTGCAGAATTGCTGTTTTTCTCTTTCTGGTCAGGCATTTTCTCTGGGTTATAAATACGTCATAAAAGTGCAGGATCATAAAATTTACAAGCTGTGATGTTAGCTGACTTACTGTATAATTACCTTTTTCTTTTTCCTTTTTTTTTTCTTTCTGTCAGGCATTACTGTCTTCAACTACTTGCTGCAAGATCTAGTGGGCAGCAGGACCAACCAGAAAAAAATAAAGAAAGAAGAGATATCCTGGTATTCTGTGGCTCACTTCCGATTCAAACACTGCCAGGATACAGCAGCCAGGATACAGCAGACGTGTTGGAACACTGTAGAATTTAGGGTCAGAGTGAAAATCTCCTGGTTTTCATATTCATACACCCCAAACCACAGGAGTGCAAGTTTCCCATCCTTAGCTTGAAACTGCAGAGCTCTTTTAGCCAAAAATGGGACAACTGACAAATAGGAACTCCAACCAAGAAGCACTGCAGAAAGATTGGCCCAGAAAGAAAAAGGGAAACATTTCCAAATACAGAAATGTGCAAAAGCTTCTCTGCTGAAGACAAGGATAATATTTGCTATGTTATCCTGACCAAATATGCCACTCAGCACTCTTGCCTTTATCGCAGTTATTTTAGTGGTGTCGAGCAGGGTCAAAACAGTTTTTCTTTTTTTCTTTTTCTTTCCAAGCAAGCCTGTTTTTCCAAAGAAAAAGGAGACTTCACTGAATGAATCTTTCTCCAGACCTAGCATTTACTCAATGGCTCCTGATTTTATCCTTGCTTTCTGAATAATTTCTGTGTTTAATGAGCTCTTTTAATAAAACAAACAAAGAAAAAAAAAATCCCTGACAGAAATCTCTTCATTTTGTCTTAAAGAGAATTCCCATTCCCACAGATTATTATCAGACAAACAGCATTGATTTGTGCCAAGTAGTTCACAGAGTAATGGGTAGGAATAGAAGGCGAGCACTCTGCCAGGCACTGCGGAGCAGAGACCTGCTCCAAGGGTCTGCAGGGATCTACCCAGCGGCAGGGGCCCAGCATGGGTTTCAGAGGCAGAGCAGCTACATTTGGGCAGAGTTATAGGCCCAACATACAGCTATAGCTCTCACCAGCTTTAGTCATGAGGACACAACCAGCTCCACTGACAATAAATTGTTCAGGGTTGTGTGTTTCCATGCAGCAAGTTGTTTTTTGTCTATAGGAAGAGCACGGGAGAGACCTAAGAGGTCTCCACAGTGCTCTTAAGCTACCAAATGACCATGAAATCAAGATCAAGCACAGCATGCCAGAGCCTGATGCAGCACCTATTAAAACCAAGAGTGACTCTTAATTAAGGACATAGATGGGGACTCTGATCCTGCAACTCAGCACCGCATCACACTGAACAAGTGCTTAATTCAATGAACAGGTCAAAGTGCTGTTGACTTCAGTGGGACTGTTGCATGTATTTTAACATCTCTGCAGCAGACAAAATGGATACAAGCATGTGCCTGAGCCCTCTGCTAAACCCGGGGCTTAGAAGGATGTTTCCAGAAAAAAGAAGGATGTCGACCTTGCAAAACAGTAGTTTGTCTGCACAGTCTCCAAAGTCACCCTATGGCAGAGAGATGCTGTTAGATTCAACATGTTAGAGTTGCGGTGCTGAAGCAGCTCATTTGTAATCTTAATGAGACCTTTTAAATAGAAAACAAACACTTAGTTTCACATTTTATATCACAAAATTGCTTCATGGTCAGAAAGCAATCATGAATCATAATTTTAAGTTGCAGAATAGGATTTCTTACTTCTCAACTAAAGTTTTAGAGCTCTCCAGTGTAAGAAAATACTGCAATTTTTTATTTACACTTTAAAATTATAGTGAGACTTTTGGGAATGAGGACATTTTTCAGTAATGTTTTAGAGCCCTCTTTGCAAATGTGAGGCTTCATTGAATAAATTTTGCAGCCTACATTTAGCAGTGCAGATCCTAATGGAAGTCTCCTTTGATATATGTCTGAACAAACCTAGTACAAAGATTTGAGGCTTATATCCACTCTCCCATAGCTCTGATTAGCACGTTTTGGGTCTGTAAGCATTTTAAGATCATGGAAGCTTCCCATTAGTCATTTTGGCTTTGTATCCCTGTTATCGCTGACTTGGGCTGGTGCGGTAAGGAAGGAATGGCACACAGAGTCCATCCAAGAACTCATGCTAAATAAAACTTTCACGGAGCCAAAGTACATCACCATATGTAACCAAGAGCAGCAGCGAGGAATCTTTATCACGCAAGCATCTTTCAGGGACAAAACAGTCCTGCTGCAAACGTGAGAAGCAAGATGAGCTGGTAGGTATCTGGGCAAACTGATGAATATGGAGTGGAAAACTGCCCGTCGCTTTCTTTGTTGGCAGCTTTGTCCAGACAAATGCTTGTTAATAGCTGATTTCATTTTTCAGGGCAAAAAGTTCAAGAGAGGAATGATCTGGGATAACTGAGGGGGAGATGTGTGTTTTGTGGATCTTGCTGTTCTGAGGAAAGAGGTGGAGGGATTCTGGGGAGACTCTAGGCTGTCTGTTGTCCGCTCCCCATTGTGCTGGTGGCGCATTGTCTGCGCAGGCCTAGGTCTACGGAAGTGAAAGGGCCGAGATCTTGGAAGGAGCCTAAAAAAAAAGAGGAGCAGCAAGGTAGGTGGCAGGTCAGGACACTGTCCCCCTTGTATCTCTACAAGGGTGAGCCGAGGTCTGCTAAGGACCTTGGAAAGCAAGTTGAGGAGATCATGAGAAGGTGCAACACCAGCACAGAGGAGGACCTACACCTTCCTGCATGGGAACCCAACCTGAGCCCACCAAACTAGGCTCTGTACTCTGGACATCTCTTGCTCACTCAGCAAGAGCTTCCTCTGTGAGCATGCGGTGAACATTTATCTTAGATCTTACCAATGGGGATGGGCATACTCAAGACACAAGCTTCTGTCTGCCTAAATAAGGAGTTCAAAGGTTCAAAAAGAGGGCAGCCCTTGGCATTGTGCCGTGAGCAGTGACTTCTTCAGGAGGGAAACTTAGGAAATGCTCACATATTTAAGTTAACCCAAGACAAAAAAGGTTGCACTTGGGTTTTAACAATCAGAAAAAAAGGTGGCTTCAAAATAAAAGCAAGATTACATAAATATCATGCAACCTGTTCATATCTAAATTACAAGCCTACTGATTCTTCACTGAGCAACAAACACCTCATTCCCCTTACCATGAAGGGAACAGAAACAAAGAAGTTCCTTTATATTGTTCTAAATTAGACTTACTACTCTTTTTGCTGCAGGCTACTATAGAGAATAGGCTCTTGATGGCATATGCATTTTCATCCAGGGGGATATATAACCCAGTCTCTGGTAAATGTCCAAGTGAATGGGAATATTTCTAGACGATGTAGGAAGTTATAGGTTGGTTTGGCTCTTTTTTTTTTCCTTTTAACTTGTAAATAGAGACATCTAAAAGTGCTCTTAAAGCTGCTTACAACAATTAAGGACAAGATTTTAATAGACCATAGTTCCAGGATGTCAGCCTTAGCACTTTAAATAAAATTAATAAGTCTCACAATTACAGACGTCTTCCTGCTTAAAAAGCAAGCAAGAGCCACTCATCATCCTGAAATCCATTAGCAGAGAAGAAGATTAAGGGCCTTTTCATCCCTGCACAGCAGGGCAGAAGCACCCTAATTCAGATATTAAGACTTGCAAAACTTTACATACTGGAGTGGCATTACAGGATTATTAGGAATTGCCCTTCTAATTAATGCTAGATGAGCTTGGTAGATGAGCTGGTAGATGAGCTAGATGAGCTGGTGGAACATGTGAACAGGATGGCACAATACTGTACTCAGGACTCCTGGGCACATCTTCCATATCTGCAATGTGGTGTTGCACACAACTACTGTAATTTACTCAACATCTGCCAGGGCAGGCGAGAACGCTGTGCCAAGGGGTTCTTGGATATTCTGCGTTATGCTAAAATAGGTGAAAGTTTGCATTCATTAAATGTTTTTTCATTATTTGCCCTATTTACCGCTGAACAGAAGTTATCCATGACAAATGTTCAGTGAAGTTTTGTAAGATTATACATATCCCATAAACATAATGAAATGCTACTTCCTAAAATCTTGACACAGACCTTCAAAGAAGCGTTACCAAACTTGCATTTTGAAAAATTCATACATGGACTGATGAAACCCTGTGGCAAAGCACAATAAAATTATTGTTTCAGGCATGGTGGCAAGCAGAAGGATGAGCCAACTCTGTCATGGTGACTCCCAACCCTAGTAAACGGCTGCAGTTTCTGAAAGTTTCTTCTCTTCCTCTCCATTGCATGTCTCTGTATGGTAAAACAGCGATTACTACTATTTTCATTATTGTTAGTATCAGCTACTGGAGCATATAAGAAGTGATTTCCTAAAAGAGATGCCTAAAACTCCTTTACCAAGATAATTACTGCAAGAGGCCCTATGGCTTATTTTATCCCCTGGCTGCTGTTTCAAGGAAGCTAAGCATTACTGCACCCGTTTCTTTAAAAAAAAAAAAAAAATTCTTTTGCCATCCTGTCCATCTTCAGTCTCAAGGAATTACTGTAGCACTTGCAGCGCCACCACTAATTTACAGCGCAGACTAGCTCCATAAAATAATCCTGAATAAGTTCATCTTTGAATGTGTTTCAGACCACAAGAATTTTGAAGTTTTACCATGCTAGTGGCGAAGGCTGCTATCGGGGCTTTTTGAAAGCTTGTTCAAAATTAAAGGCATTTTTATGCCAATTTAAATAAGGAGTTGAAGATAAAATTCCAGCCAAAATAGGCTAGCTCTCTTTACTCCCCAAAATAGGTTGGTTATTCTAACTGAAAAGACTACACATTAAACAAGATAGACTTGTGCAGAGAATACATTTTTCCCTGTACCAGACTAAACATTTAAATACAGGGAGGTTGTTTCTATATAAATTCCTGTTAAAGATTAATGTTAAGTGAAAAGATAGTCTTATAGTATACTTGAGGGTAAAATGCAATCAGATATTAACTACTGTAAGGAAGAATGCATTGAAATTAATGCTGTTTTCTTAAAAATATTTTAGTAAAATGTTGCTTTGTTTTAGGGACAGTTTTCCAGGCATATCTATATTGCAAACTTTTATCAAGAGTTGTACTTCAGGAAAAATATATTAGAAACATATGTTCAGTAGAGCTGAGTTTGTTTATTCTCTTTTTCTGATTTAAATTCAGGTTACAGCATTTGGGAAAACACAGCCCAGTGGAACAACTCAGAGGAAAGCTGTAGATATCCAGGAAGATGAAGAATTTGGAGCTTACCGTAAGAAATATACCATTGTGAAAAGAGTAAAAATGGCAGTTTTATATAGTTCTGGTTTATAGTTCTGGTTCTAGTTTATAGTTCTGGTTGTTTTCTCGGCCTCCTCTTTCTCGTGTTCTGCATTATGCCCATAGCTTGTCTCTGAAATCTAACCCAGAAAGCTGCGAGTCTTTGAAAACTGAGTTCTGAATTCATGTAGTAGAAGTGGTGGCCTCCCAGGTTGTCCTGGTTCGAGCGCCTCACATCCTAGCCGGAGGTGGGGCTGTTTCTGCATGACTTAGAGGTAGCTATAAAGTTTGTGCATGGGTTGGCAAGGGCTGGAGCAAAGGCACAAGTGTTTCTGGCACCCAAGGGCACCCAAGGGCCCTTTCTGGAAACATGTGGAGCTTCTGCATTGAAGTGTTCCCCTCAGTAGGTATTTATGCAACCACTCGTGTTCACTCCAGAGCCTCCATTCTCCAACATGGGTCCCAAAAAGGAAAAATAACTTTGGCTCCTCATCTGCTTTGCAGCATCGAGGTCCCAGAAAGGGAGTTGATGTTGCCTTTTTCCCTCCAGCTTCCACCTGATGCGTGAGGAGAACTTTGCTTCTCTATTTACATCTTGGCTTCTTCTGCTTCCCTTAGTCCTTCTGCTTCCCTGTTGACCCTGCTATTGAAATCTTCAAGGCTAATGGAGGTGGTTTGCTATCCACTCATCATGCCACAAAGCCAGGGTTTCTTGCATGAGGCCTATTGGGCTTCTTGGGATGCCTGGGAGTTGGGTCATGGTTTGGACAGAAGTTCCTTGCACGTCTCCAAGGAAGGAAGCGACCTGAAAAGAGCAACTGAAGTTCAGCTAGCATTAGCCAAGGAAGCACTTTCAAAGATCTTTTGCTACCGCATCCCATGAAGCAGTATGTCAACTGGAGGCTCCACTCTGCTCCCACTGTGAGCTGGGCTAGACATTTGCTCTTTATTAGCTCTCATTTAGTTAATTCTGGGCAAAGATGTTGGAAATTTAGCTCCATTAGTTTCCCTGCTGTGGAGGTGTTTATGCAGTTTCATGGTGATCATTTTTGTTGTTCTGAGTTTCAGGGATGAGGAAAGAGTTTTCTGCTAGCCAAACTTTTTTTTTGACTTTGTTAGTAAAGGTATTTTTCTTCATTTAATTAATATTTTCTTATTAATAAATAAGCCAAATATGGTACGGCATGGGATACAGTAGAGACTGTTCTCAAATTATGTTTGTTTTGCCAAATCAAATCTCTCTCTTCCTCAAAATAAGGAAAAAAATGAGAACCATATATTTAGATTGTGGTGCAGATATGTTTATTGATCCGGGGCCAACAGGAATAAGGCATTAAGTCGTCTCTTCTCAACATGTTGATTCAAATTTTAACTCTTGTAAAGTTAGCTATTGCCTACAAAAACAAACACAAAAGAAGGATGATTCTTGAACAATGTAAAAAAAAATGAAACTTAGTTGTCCGTTATCGCCAAAGTTAAAGACCGCCCAACAGAAATCAGGGTGCTCAATGCCTTTAATCATCTTCAGTGGTCTATTAATTATGTTATTTTTTTAATAACCTGATCTCATGGTCTTCTGACCAAATAACTAACCACTAGATACAACTTCAAATAAAAACACTGCATGCGTAAAATAGAAAGTTAATTGTGTATGAAACACTTAGCAATTAATGAAGCTTCTAACTCCAACATCTTTGATTTATTTGTGAATAGTCCAAATAGATGACCGTTCATAGACAACTTTTTTTTTCTTACATTTATTGCATTATAGTTCTTTAAAACTCCTATTCCAATAGAACCATAACCAAAGTGTTAAAATCTGATTCATGGGAACTCCACATGCTATTTCATTCCAGTAATGCCATGGTCATAAAATATTTTGGCTATGTATGCATGTAGGGTTCTTCCCCATGCTTAGAGATGGACTCTCACACTCTGGAAATTGAAGTGGCCCTTCTGTGGATGCTGGTGTTCACCCACATCCTGTGTGGCTTTATCTCCACTACAAGCTGTAGCGCTAGCCTTCATTCATGGCCATCCTCTTGGACTTCAACGGCTGCATTTATCATGGGATTACTGGAGAGGGCTTGCTGCAAAGGAGCTGCAAAAGAGGGGAGATGAGGCTGTGTGAGTTTTTTTTTTTTTTTTCCACCTCAGGATTCATGATGTGGTGTGTGCTCCCCCTGCAACATTGCCAACTCCTTCCTACAGTCTTGGAGGTGTTTTTTAAATGTCTCAAGGCTGATTGCTTAGGAAATGGGAATCTCATGGATTTAAATAGGGCTCAGTGGTCGTGAGAAGATGGGAATGTGTGCTCTGCAAGGGTTAAGAAGGATGTGGTCCTTGCAAGATAAGTGGAGATGACTTAGGCTGTCCTAACTCACCCTGAATTGTAGGTTAGGTCCTGAGCACACTGCTAGGACACCATACAGTTTCTTGAATCATCAGCACTTTTTCCCACAATACCACTAATTTAGACATTTTCTCATCTGTACCTGACCTAGCTTGAGATATGAGTTGCAGGAAGTTTAATTTAAATTTCCAGTTAATTAGAGTAGATTGTGACTGCCTTTTTGGTCAAATCTTTGTCTCGTGTGCGCATCGCTGTAGGCTGATTTAATCCTCTCCCTGTAATCAGCTGAGCTACTGATGCATTTCTTGGGTAGGTTCCAGTTTAACAGCTACTGTGTTTGATTCCACTCCCATCCCTCCCACTCAGACCAGGGTGCCTTTTGTTTTGATTCAGTTTCTGAGTCTCAAATTCACTTTTCCTTTCCCTAGCATTTTTGCTGAAGGAAAAGGTACAAACTTCAGGAGTTTGATTCTCATACACCATGGCCAAACCTAGATGTCGAGAACTTCAAGCAAATATTAAAACATGCAAGACCAGGGAGGGTCCTTGTGGAAAGATGCTTCAGGATATCCCCAACCTGAAAGCTGTGACCTAGAGAGAGCTAGAATCTCCTAGGCTTTGTTTTAGGATGGTTTCATACTTGGAGAGTTGAGGAGAACAACTTGAAATTGAAACAGAACTGCATCTAAGCTGATGGCCAATGTTAATGGTGTGATGACAACTAGCATGCCAATGGCTAGACACCAAGTGGATGAGCATGGTGGTGGCATGCCCAGGGGCACGGGGTGAGTACTGTAATGGTGCATGTGACGGGCCAGGGGCATTCTGAACATGCTGAGGTGAGAAGGTGGCCAGACTATTTGCAGCAGGTAGCCCACAGCAGCCTAGACACGAGGCCTTCAGGGCCGAGGAAGCAAGCATCATTCCACAGCACTACTTGGAGGCCTTTCCCATTGGACTTGGCATAGAGTTCAGTGTCTAACCTTCTTTTGATGGCATTTGCTTTGCAGCGCTTGGCACAGCAATGAGGCTGCAGGCAGCGTCTGCCACTCTCATTTTCTATGGTGAGAGCCAATTCCAAAAGGGAAACTCCAACTTGCAGCGGTTACTGTGGCGGTGGTTTCCCTTGAGTTGGCCGTGGGAATTGATTTTCACGCTTGGTTTTTGCTTTTGGTCAGGCTACTTGCCTTCCCTTGCCCTGTTGGTGGTCCTGCATTGGAAATATCTCTGCCTAAAGATGTGGTAGATCTGCTCAGCATCCCATGCCTTCATCCCCATCCAAAACCTGTGCCAAGCAAGGAGATGAAAGCTACTATTCTTGAGAATTGCTTATCTAAAATAACTAATTTTCCTGTTGAATGTAACTTAGTTCCAGTAGCATATATATGCTGAGATGTCTTCCCTTCCTCACTTATTTTTCATATCTGTGTGGCTTTTCAATGCCATTGGTCATGCTTTTCACTCTTTGCTGATACCTGTTTAAATACAACTCCGTCTCACCTCTTATAAAGTCATACAAATTGACATATGATTTATTTTTGTCCTTTCTCCCCTCTAGGGAGTCCCCTCATATGACAGAAGAGAGTCCTCTTCTAGGTGACTGCAATACTTGGCTGAAAGTCTCCAGTTTTTCCCAGGACGCTGGGAAAAATAAACCATTATTATAATAATTTATTCATTTCAAAAGAAAAATGGGAATTGAATCAGCCAATTTTTGTTTTGTTTTGTATTGTTTTTTTGGAGACTTCTCCTCAGGACTGAAGATGTTTAAAGCTGTTAGCTGAGCTGTTAGCTATTAACTGGGAATAAGCCTTTTCCAAAGTGCACCCTTGTGCAAGATAACCAGCTTAATATAAATCTGATTTCAGTGCAGGATTAATAATAGTCCCAGAGACTGAAATACATGACCCATAGGTAGCAGTAATTTGAGCTTCTCCTCATTGATGAATTCCAGTCCTAACCAGGAAATATCAATAACAGAAAAGAAAAAAAGGTTATTTTTTTTCATGACGCTTTGGTGACAGTGCTGCTTGCTATGTCACTTGGGGCGTAAAATGAGCATTTGCCGTCTGAGAGGCAAAGCAAGATCATGAGATCTGCTTCACTGCCTGGCAAACAGGGTCTGTTGTAATGACTTTTAATCACTGTGTTTGAAGCGTCTTGGTAACCTAGGAATAAAATGCAACCTAGCTACTCTCCTAGGAGGTAGATCCTGCTTTCAGTGTGTATTTATTGAATCCTTTCTCTGTCTGGGAAGCTGAACAAGTCTCTGTTTTTGTTTTCATGCAGCCCCAGCTTGGCAAAGAGTGCTGCTGCTGCTGAGGCTACCACCAACTTTCTGCTCTAGAGAAGGACTCTGCTTTCAGCCAGCACCACTTGGGACCCTTGAGTGAAGATACAGCACGAGTGCTGGTCTAATGACTTCTCTAGACCTTCTGGCAAATCAGCTGAGCTGCTCACTGTAATCTTCAGTGCCTGCTTTGGCACTTGATAGAGTTAAAAACTTTTGCATTTTTCTCATTTGTGAGCATTATGAAACATGTGATTCCTAACATCAGTGCAGCTCAGGTTCCTTCCTCTACATCAGTTTTGAGGCAAACCAGGCAAACAGAAGCCAATAAATTATCTCAAGGTAATTTAAAGAAATAAATTCATGACATTGCAAGTCCACTATGCTTCGTGCTGGACTGGAATGGCCACCCAAAGGATAGCAGATCTGCTCAGGGAATTTCAAGCTGTAATTTATTGCTGATGTTCAATTAATCATGCTTTGGAAAGACAGTTCCCAACAAAAGTATTTCATTTTAATTCAAACTTGAGCATTACTTGTTGGGAGATCTACTCCAGGTATCTGGAATAAGTAGACTGTCATAGGCACACTGAACCTTAGCAACTTCTGGCAAATTTGGAACAGTTGTGGCCTAAAGGTCACAGTGCCTAGAAGCAAATGCACATTACAATCTACTCAGCCTGGTTTCTCTTCTTCCAGGTTAAGGTTGTGGCAATTTTATTTTCTTGCAAAAAAGTCTTTCCCTGAGCAGAAACAGCATGGAGCTTCAGGGAAAAGAGTGAATGTGCATGGTGGATCTGCTGTGCAAGCAAGTGTATTGTAGGGGAGTAAAAAAATACCATTTGTAGTGTGTTTGACCTGCTTCTTAAATAAAAGTGGCTGAGGAGTGGGCAATAGTCTTCTCAATATGCTTCTAGAAATCAGTGGGGTGACAACACAACAGATGCCTGAAGAATCTAAACTGGTTGTGTTTTAATTTTCACCACTTTCTAACCAGAGATACAGAATTTATTCATATCCCTTACCTCAAATGACCTTTTCAGGAGGCTCGATCGTTTGCATTTTGATGCACTGGCATTTTCGAAACTGAAGAGACATAAAATTTGTTATCACTCTCAACAACAGTGTTGCTAGGGCAACACTAATAAAACTGCTTATTCGCATCCATTTCTGCATACAGCAGAGGGCGGTGTTTCTGTGTGAAAAAAATGCATATTTATAGACAAAAAATCTCTCTTGGACCTTGAGCAAAAATTGGGGTCTGTGACTATCGTTTCACTAACAACCATGGCAGCAGTATCAATCACATGCGTTTCCTTGGCTATCTGTAAATTCTCTTGCATATGACTGTGTGTTACTGGGAAAATGACTATAGTCTATTTTAACTTGTTCTAGACAATCCCTGTCCCAAAGGACTTGTGATTTCAAAAATACACCTTCTGATGCATTGCTGCTGTCCTCCAAGTCAGCACAACCTTCGGTGGCTCCAATTGCTCAGGATACTGCCCGTGCTGTTCTGAAAACTGTGAAAGGAAAACCAGGCACTTATGTATTTCTAATGGTTGCTTAGATGAGAAAATCAAAATGCAGTCAAATTCTTGACACTCATTTCCTTAGCTGAACTCTTTTAACGAAAGGAGGCTGTCTAGCTTCAGCCTAGCATTAGACCATTTTCCCTTAGCCCAGACAAGAAGTTATTTAAGTTCTTGTGAATAGTGAATTCCCTTTTAAAGTGAGAATGAGAAAGCAGTGCTGTGTAGTGGGGGCAGGACTTGAGAGGAATCTCTGGGGAGACCTGCAAGACACTTGACTTTGTCTTCCAACTTCTCCAGTTGCAAAATGAGCAGGGTGATTTTGTAAGGTATTTCTAAACCTGAAGGAGTAAAGTCCTTTTCCTGTGCTCAAAAGCTAGCCAAGATTTCTGCTCTCCCAAATCCTTTCTTGGAGAAGGATATGCCCAGTGGCCATCCCTAGGTTATTGCTGGTCTCTAATGGATCACTGTCCCCAAGGGCTTGCAGGGCTCAGGTTACATATGACAGCTCGCCAGGGCTGGCGTTTCTCCATCAGTGGCTGACAGGAACCCAAGAAGGAAGAGACAAATCAGACAATTAAATTTTAGGTTTCTGGATTTAAGAGGAAACTCTCTGACAAATCAGACAAGAAAATGACATGTTGAAAGGAATAGTGAATCCGCTGGTGGGCTGATGGGTTCCCGGCTTCAAGCTTCCATTTTCTGAACTCTTTGCCAGAGGAAAAGAAACCATCCTGCCTCTTACTGCGAGAAAAGGCATCTGCAAGGCACCTTGCAGAAGGAAGCCCCAGGCAAATCTTTCCTTGCCATATAGCTACTTCAAGCAATGCTTTATGAAGACTTTCGAGCCTAATTGTATGAAGCATCCTTTGAAAAAGAAAGACTCAGTTGCTGCCTGAGAGCTTGCTTTCAGACTGAGTTCACTCTGAGAACTGGTATTAGTGCTCTGCATTAACTTCTCTGGTTGCTGTGGCATCATTTGAGCATGGGGACTGGCTAGGCTGCAGTCACTTCCACGCGTGGGCACCTGAGCAACAGGACTTGAGCACAAAGGTTTTGGCTTGTGGGTGCGTGCGGTAACCTCTGCAGTTAGCTGTAACCTCCAAGGGCCAAGTGAGCTCACCATCTATTTTTTGTTGAGCAAACATCTTGAATAACTTCATTATGTTAAATAGGAGCCCTTATATTTACACAGTATTTTTGTTTTAAATAAGTGTCTTGAATTAAAGGGTAGAAGGTTGTGGGACAATAAAAAGGGTGCTGGGAAAACAAAACAGTCTTAGAATAAGGAGGAGGGAAAAACGTAAGGGAGAAAGGAAAATAAAACAAGCAGTTAAAGCACTGAATAGACTATAAAATAGCACCAAAATCTAATCCAAGGTTAAATTCAAGAGTCAAGCACCAAATGGACTTTCACTGCCTCTGACAATAAACCTCTTACAGTATCCCTGGCTTTGGAGGGAACTTCATGATGCTCCAGAGTAGTCTGTGTGTCTACAAATACTTGCAAGAGACAAACAGACAGTAAGGTTAAAATCATGCTCAGATATTAAGAATTCATCTATGTGGGAAGTCTGGTGTTAGAATCACTTTAAGATGTCTGTTGGTTTAGCAGGGAGGCTTCTGGCTCAGGCCATGGGGTCCTAGCATGGCCCAGGACAACGCTCGGTGTCATTCGGTCAGGGAGGCAGTTCTGCCCTGCACAGCGCTGTAACAGGCTTTGCCATGTAACATGCATTTGTTGATTTTTTTTTTAATAACTGCACCTGTAAGGGAGTTACTTTATTTATTCAGCCCTGATCTGCCATCAGCTGCATGGATTTACTCCTCGGGTGCAGTGATTGTGGACTGCGGTGTCTGTCTTTACTCAAGACGCAGCTGAAGGCTGGGGAAAGCTGTGGTCTGACCTTGCCACGCTTTCAGCCCAAGTCTGGATTCTGAGCCAGGTGCTGCTATGCTGAACTGATGTATGGGGACGGCAGGACTGTCCCCAGGGAAGAGGAGACTTGGAGCTTTTCCCTCGTAGCTCTTCTCACTGGTGAAGTCACTAAGGAGTCATCAGCCCACAGTGGATTATGGTGGGGCATCAAAGGTGTTTGTGCTCCCTACAGAACTCTGAGGGTCCCTTACCAGCAAAAAATAATAATAAAAATTACTGGGTGAGTTCTTTATGCCCTTAATGACAAACTTTGGGATGAGCCTTGGAGGTCAGGGCTCAGATGTTCTTGTTGGAGAACCAGTACAAAACCTGCCCAGGGGCTGGCTGTGAATGTTAATGAAATGTTCACAGGTACTGATTTATCACAGTCTATCACTGATTTATCAGCTATTCACCTTTATTTTCTGAGACTCTTTTTAACAATTGAGGAAGTGATAATTGCCGCTTAGACTAATGCACTAGAGTAGTCAAGTGCTCCTCTCTATTCTTCAAGGTGTAAAGTCATTTCAGTGAAATGTACTTATGTAGAGAAATGAAAGACGAAATCATATGACAGCACAGTGTGCGTATTGAGAAAAGATATCACATGCCACTAGAAAGTCCCAGGGAAAAAATGAGTTAATTTTATAAATCACAGGTTGTTTTATAAATCATTTTATTAACGGATGTCATAATTTCTGACTAACAGAAAATTTAAAACAATTCTTATGTCACATGTGTTTAGAATTTTGCTTGTGGCTTCTTCCTTGCCAACACATGGCTAAGAAGAAACAAACCACTTGGGCAAACTAGATGAGCTTTTTGGCAAGATAGTTTCACTAGATATGAGAGATCCATGTTTTTTGTGAATTAAACTGAAAATCATTTTGAACACATCCTTTGGGCTTCTCTTTTTCCTGCTGAAAGACCACAATGTAATGCATGGCTGAGTCTTCAGACTGATCTGCCCAATTCTTAGAACAAAATGGAGATAACATAATGTGGGAAAACTGTCCCGTCCTCATCAGAGCCACAATGGATTTGAATGGATTTTGGTGAATGAGACGGTTATTTTTAAGCTACTTATTTTCAGGCAACCTTTCACATGCACCGAAGCAGGCAGCTTGTCCTACTGCAGCTGCAGCTGTACCAGATGATCACTTTTCTCCTGGGAGGTGGCATGAAATAAGCTCTACCAATAAAACTGGGTTTGCCGGCAGAAGTTACTTCCATGCTAGGAGTACTTTGCAATGTTGCCAAGGTAGGAATATGGAAGTGATTTGCTCTGTGCACCCCACAAGCCCATGGCCATGATGTATGCATCTCTCTGCTCAAAGTACACCCTGTCCCCACCTGTGCTTTACGAGATTGTCTCCAAGTAACTTGTGGAAGCCTGAGGATCTTTTCTGACCACTTTACCCAAGCTCTTCAAGGAAGCAGGGATAGGTGTGAGATGCAGGTGATGAGTGAAGGTTGCCAGTGTTTTCCTTGTGATTCTGACATATGATGGCTATTGCCATCATTTTTGCTGGCCCTTCACCTGCCCCCTAGACAAACTTATATTAGAAGCCGGAAAAGCATTGTTTTATGGGGAGTTCTAGCATCCACAATAGGTTTTGTCTATGGCCATGCTAGTGATATTGCCTCTGACTCCTCTATTCATTTTCTACTGAATTTGATGAAGTCCAGGTATGCTACTATGTGGTGGAATAACAGCTCTGAATGTTTCCAGGTGATAATACATTAAATTAAATCCACTGTTTCTTTTTAAGAGACCAAAAATAAATTGTAAGTTTGGATATTAGGATTTTATTTTACTACTATTTTGAGTATCACATGTGAGGTTTTAGAGTTACCTTCTAACAGAAGCAAAAAAGCGAAAAAAATGTGACTTCAGCTGTAGTTGCCTTTAGCAAAGCACGAAACCTCACAGCCCAGCAATGTCCCCTCAATTTTACATTGTGCTCAAAAGAAACCTTGCTTCTTGAGGAGGGGCTTTTGTGTGGGAAGCTCTGGGCAGCCTTGCAGAAGTGAATGCATTGAGAAAATCCTGAGTGATTTCCTTCTCTGAGTACTATTACTTGCTGTTTGAAACAAGAGCGCAGTCTCCCTGCTGCTTGAGCTGCAATCCAGCATCATTAACCAATAGGACTGTTAAGAAAGTGAAGTGGCTAAATTGTCAACTCTTGTTTAGAAGCTATGCTGATTAGAATATCCATTAGTATAAATTGTATTTTTATGGTTAACCCACTGTGCTAGAAATTAAACTGCATTAAGCTATTGCACTCTTTGCAGCCCCTAAAGTGAATTACCTGGTGCATCTGTTTAACAAACTGTAAAACCTGAAGAGTTTGGCAATTATTATTATTTATTTTGTACATTTTAAATCTTTTCTTTGACTAACGTGTAGGCATGGCAGGGCTTTGGTTTGCAACAATATACCCAGCTGTATTTAAACATATTTTCAGAGTGCCAAAAATAGGATTTAAAAAAAAATCTGCGGTTCTAACTTCACAGTGCACAATGACATAATCTTTTTTCCTCTAATCTTTATGCTCTAATGCTAAAAGGCTTGGAACTCTTTCTGTTTATACAAAAGATGTTCCATTTAAAATGGCTGAAAACTTCATTACAGATTTGTCCATTCAGATCAATGCTGACAGCTTAGAATCATAGAATCATAGAATGCCTAAGATTGGAAGGGGCCTCTAGAGGTCATCTAGTCCAACCCCCTGCACACGCAGGGCCACCTAGAGCACGTGGCACAGGACTGCATCCAGGCGGGTCTTGAAGATCTCCAGAGGAGACTCCACAGCCTCTCTGGGCAGCCTGTTCCAGTGCTCTGTCACCCTCACTGTTAATAAATTTTTCCTTAAGTTCCTGTGGAACTTTTTATGCTTCAATTTGTGGCCATTTCCTCTGGTTCTGTCGGTGGCCACCAGTGAAAAGAGGCCAGCCCCATCCTCCTCACTCTCTCCCTTGAGGCACTTATAGACACAGATCAGATCCCCTCTCAGCCTTCTCTTCTCCAGGCTGAACAGGCCCAGCTCCCTCAGCCTCTCCTCACAGGGCAGATGTTCCAGGCCCCTGATCATCCTTGTGGCCCTGCACTGGACTCTCTCCAGCAGCTCCACATCCCTCTTGTACTGTGGGGCCCAGAACTGGACACAGTTCTCCAGATGTGGCCTCACCAGGGCTGAGTAGAGGGGCAGGATCCCCTCCCTCGACCTGCTGGAGACGCTCCTCTTAATGCACCCCAGGATCCCATTGGCCTTCTTGGCCACGAGGGCACCCTGCTGCCTCATGGTCAACCTGTCGTCCACCATGACGCCCAGGTCCTTCTCGTCGGAGCTGCTTTCCAGAAGGTTGATCCCCAGCCTGTACTGATGTCTAGGGTTGTTTCTCCCCAGGTGCAGGACTATGCACTTGGCCTTGTTGAATTTCATGAGGTTTTTGACCGCCCAGTTGTCCAGTATGTCCAGGTCCCTCTGGATGGCAGCACAGCCCTCTGGGGTATCAGCTCCTCCTCACAACTTCGTATCATCTGCAAACTTGCTGAGAGAGCATTCTGTGCCTTCATCCAGGTCATTGATGAATAAATTGAACAGGACTGGACCAAGGACTGATTCCTGGGGGATACCGCTCAACACAGACCTTCAGTTAGACTCCACACCACTGATCACCACCCTCTGAGCTCTGCCATCTAGCCAATTCCCAATCCAACTCACTGTCCACTCATCCATCCCACCCCTCCGGAGCTTGCCTAGGAGGATGTTGTGAGGGACGGTGTCAAAAGCCTTGGTGAAGTCAAGGTAGATGACATCCACCGGTCTCCCCTCATCTATCCAGCTGGTCATCCCATCATAGAAGGCTATCAGGTTAGTCAAGCATGTTTTCCCCTTGGTGAATCCATGCTGACTAGTCTTGAGCACCTTCTTGTCCTCCATTTGCCTGGAGACAATGGCCAGTATGAGCCGTTCCATCACTTTTTCGGGGGTGGAGGTGAGGCTCTACGTCCTGTAGTTGCGTGGATCCTCCTTCTTGCCTTTTTTGAAGACTGGCGTGACATTGGCCTTCTTCCAGTCCTCCGGCACCTCCCTCGTTCTCCAGGATCTTTCAAAGATGATGGAGAGTGGCTTGGCTATGACATCCACCAGCTCACGCAGCACTCTGGGGTGCGTCCCATCAGGGCCCATGGATTTGTGGGTATCGAGTTTCCTTAGGTGATCTCTTACCTAGTCTTCCTCTACGCTGGGCAAGTCTTCCTCTTTCTAGGCTGCTTCTCTTGTCTCTAGGGCCTTGGACTCTACAGGGCTGCCCTTGGTAAACACTGAAGCAAAGCAGGCATTTAGCAACTCTGCTTTTTCTGTGTTATTCGTAACCAGGGTGCCCATCCCATTCACTAGAGGACCCACATTTCCCCTGATCTTCCTTTTACTGTTAATATATTTATAGAAGTTTTTCTTGTTATTTTTAACATCGCTTGCCAGATTGTGTTCCAAATGTGCCTTAGCTTTCCTTGTCATATCTCTGCATTCCCTGACTACGCTCCTGTATTTCTCCCAGGGGGTCTGTCCTTTTTCCCACATTCTGTATACCACCTTCTTCTGCCTGAGCATTGCCACAAGTTCCTTGCTCCTCCACGCAGGTCTCCTGCCCCCTCTGCCTGACTTCTTATGCACAGGGATGCACTGTTGCTGAGCGTGGAGGAAGTAATGCTTGAAAACTAGCCAGTTCTCTTGGGTCCCCTTCCTTCTAGAGCTCTAGCCCGTGGGATACTTCCGAGGAGGTCTCTGAAGAGGCTAAAGTTGGCCCTCCTGAAGTCCATTGTTGCAAGGCTACTTTCAGCTCTGCCTCCTCCTTATCGGATCCTGAACTCCACCAACTCATGGTCACTGCAGCCCAGGCTATCCCCCACCTTCACATCTCCTGCAAGTCCCTCTTTAGTTGTTAGCATGAGGTCCAGTCCCATCTCTCCTTGTCAGCTCCACAACCTGCGTCAAAAAGTTATCATCGACACTCTGCAGGAAACTCCAGGACTGTTTGTGCCTGGCTGTGTTGCCCTTCCAGCAGATGTCGGGGAAGCTGAAGTTCCCCATGAGAACCAGGGCCTGTGACTGTGAGGCAATATCCAGCTGCCTGTAGAAGGCCTCATCAACTTCCTTGCCCTGGTCAGGTGGCCTGTAGCAGACACCCACGACAGCGTCTCCCATATTAGCCTGCCCTCTAACCCTTACCCACAGGCTCTCAACTCGCTCCTCGTCCACTCCCAGGTTGAGCTCCATGCATTCCAGTTGCTCTCTCACATAAAGAGCAACTCCACCACCTCGCCTTCCCAGCCTGTCCTTCCTAAAGAGCACATAGCCTTCCATGGCAGCGCTCCAGTCNATCCCACCACATCTCTGTGATTCCAATGAGATCATGGTGCTGGGACTGCACACAGATCTCCAGTTCATCTTGCTTGTTCCCCATGCTTTGCGCATTGGTGTACAGGCATTTCAGGGAAGTAACTGAGCCTGCAGAGTCCCCAGGAAGGATGAAAGAGTGCGCTCTATTATCATTTCCTATCCTCACTTCCCCACTACCATAGTCCCGCTCGATGCCATCTGACCTTGGCTGCGTGGTACTGATTGCCCTGTCTGTGCGACACTCCCCTTCCCCCTTCTCGTCTAGTTTAAAGCCCTCCTAACCAGGTTGGCCAGCCTTTTGGCAGCGACGTGTGCCCCTCTTGCTGAGATGGAACCCATCATTCCCCACTAGCTGGCGGTCGTAAAACAGAGTCCCATGGTCATAGAAACCAAAACCCTGTTGCCAAGTCCAGCGGTGCAGCCAGTTGTTAATCTGCCCTATCCGCCTTCTGCTCCTTGAATCCATTCCCCTCGTTGGTAGGATCTAGGAGAACACTACCTGGGCTCCCGTGCCTTTGACGGCCGTCCCTAGGGCTCTGAAGTCACACTTAGCTTCTATTGAATGATTTAATGCATTTTCCTACCTGCTAACCAGGAGAATGACTTTACCCCTAAAAAAATCAAACAATCAAACAAAACCCCTGCACTTTGAAAAAGTCTCTTTAATTTTCTTTCTGACTCACGAGGAAAGCTTGTTTCTCATACCTGCTGTATGGGCATGTCCATATGATGAGTAGCAGAAGCACCTGAGCTGGTGCTGCCTGCATTAAGTCAATTCTCATCCTGATGCACTTTGCAAAGTGCTTGGAATAGCATCTGTGGATTTGTGGTGTTGGATCTCCAATATTTTGAGCATGTCTATGTAATAGCATACTGTGTGATGTAGAATTATTTATATCCCAAATCTCTGTACCATCTTATAGTGTTGTCCCCACTCTGCTGGCTCCTCTCTTCTAAGCAATGAATAATACCAATTCTTGCATTTTTTTTTCTTCCAATTTGTGCAAAATTCTGAAGTTCTGAGTTCCTGCAAGCATGTGACTGAGCGGAATGTTGGCTTGCATAAAAGAAATGCATGTTTTTTTCCATAACCTTATGGGTGTGAGCTTAACAACCTGACTCAGGTTCCCTAAAGGCCCAGGAGCTGAGAGAGAGAGAGCAAAGAACCATGATACCTTTTAAGCTTTGTGGTTCCTTGAGAAGGGCAAGCCCATTCCTACATCCATCCCTTCTCCTTGTTTTCCCTGCTGTCTGTAGATCTCCTCCAAGCCCATGGCAGAGCACACCCCTCATGTCCCACTTTATCTCCTTCTTCCCTTGTAGAACTACAGTGGTCTTTACGGTGCTCATAGAGCTTGACAGATACTATCTGTCCTGGTGATGTCCTGAGTAATGATTCTCTTCAGTTTAGTCTGTATCTTCGCTCTTCATTAAGGGGTCACACAAAAAGCAGAAGTGTTTTTTTTGCTTGAAGTATCCGAGCAAGAACTCGGGACTTGCACCCATGCCGCTCATGGTACTGTGGGAGGAAATAAAAACAGCAGCATCTGCTGTTGCTTTGCCCAAAATTCCCAGATGCCAGCAACTTCTTGAGATATTCACAACCACTAGGCTTGCATTGAAAACAAGCAAAACTGCTGAGAACTAGAGTCTGCTGATTTTTATTGACTAATACACAGTTCTACTTTCTTCCCCACTCCTCCCCTTCTCCTGAAGAGCTTGTGCTTGATGGGGAGGGATGGATCTTTCTTGATTCCTGAATCATCACTAGTATTGTTGCCTGCACCAGCTGCAGGATTTCAGGCCATTGATGATCCTTAGCCAGTTGATATTTTCCCATCTTTGAGCTTGCAGGGCTGGTAGGAAGAGCGTGCAGGCCTTCCTCCTTGAATGGGAGGCTGTCCTGCACAGTGGGTCAAGCTGGGGGCTTGAAGGTTCCTATTTTTGGCTTTATCAGGTGCTTCTTCAGAGCACAGTCATGCTTCCCTTCTCTATCCAGGCTAGATTGCTTAATGCTAGAAATGATGGGATAAGGTTGACTCTCTGGTACAATTAAATACAATGGGAAGTCAGGAATGGATCAGGAAGCACAACTGACCTGGCTCATTTGTGGTGAAGTCAAACTCTTACCGCAGCGAAGGAATGTCTTCACTTAGGATTGCACTGTTCAGGCATGTCACTGGTACAGTTAGTTATTATGCAGGCCATGAATCAATGCTTAAAGATTCAAGGTTGCAATAGCTGAAGACTTTTTAAGCCATGGGGCTGAGAGTACTGAGTCAGTGATTTCTCCTGAGGTATAGTTTCAAAGGGAAAAAAAAAGGTTATGTTTTGTAAAGTAGGAATGTTTACTACTCCTTGCCAGAATGGCTTTCATTCCCTCTTCTTTGGATGAACAATATTCCTCTGACCTGTTATCTGTCAATCGACTTTGAGGTGGCTGCAGCCACACTTTGGAGGGGTATTTTGAACCTGATGAGCAGACATCTTAGGAAAAGGCTCAAGTACAAAGATACAAAAGGTAACAAATATTCTGTAGTTAATAGAAAAAAACAAAATATATGTATTTGACAGAAAAAAAAAACAAACCAGCAACAAATGTCTAGATTTGTTGCATTCCCCCTATTGAAAGGATCAGCTGCAGTGTAGTCATTGAACTGCAGTATTACTAGTGACACCAGGGGAATAGGGCCTTTGGTTTGGATTGAAAAGGAACAGGCTATAATATTCGATAAATATTTTCAGTCAGCTTGGCCTGATGAAACTCATAGGGCACTTAAAAAAAAATAGCTCAGTCCCACATGTCAGTGGTGGTTCTTGCAATATCAAAGAGAACAGTCCTTGGCTAGCAAGTTTTGCAGGCAGGAGAAGTGGTAAATGGAATATATTTTGATTTTTAACTGCAGATGCATATGGGACTGTTGCAGAAGCCTCTGTATTAGGAACAACTGCATCTAGATGAAGCAATTACGGAATGGATACAAAATTGATTAGATAACCATTTCTGCAGAATAACTATGATTCCCTGTCAAAATGGAAGAGTGCATGGAAAGGGGCTCTGTGAGGACCTGCCCTTGCTCTGATGGCCTCAACTATTTTAATTAATGAGAGTAGGTTTATTAAATTTGCAGTTGGTACAAATCTGGGATGGGTTGTTAAGGAGAATAGAGCACAGGATTAGGGTTCAAAATGATGATGACAAACTGGACAAATGGGAATGTAATTCAATAAGGGCACAAACAAACATCTAAATATAGCCAGAAACAATCAGCTGTACCAATGCAAGCTGAGGAAGGACGGCCCGGCGTGCTGTGCTGCACAGTGGAGCCCGGGGCAGTGATGGGCTGGAGACTGCCTGGGGGCACAGGCAGCTGGGAGCTCGTTTTGCAGTAACGGGCTGTGCGATGCATGAGATGAACTTGCTCTGTGCACCAGCGGGTAGAGGTGTTAGTTGTTAGGTATGGACCAGGTGGACTGAGCTTAGACAAAAAGAAGAGGAATGATGAGAGGCTTGGGAATGTGGACTTGCAGAGAATATCTCATCGGTAATAAAGATGACTTTTGCTATATGCCATCTGTCACCAAACGTGGAAGACAGCACTGCCAAGGAGAAAGGTGCAGGATGTGTGCTCTGAGCCTCATGATCTTGTTGATGTGCTGGGAGAGAGTGGTTAGACATTAGGAATATACTCTTTCTGTAATTCCTGCCATAGAACTGGAAAGACATCAAAGGAGGTGGATGCCAAAGAAGAGAAACAGCTTTCTCTTCATAACCTTATTGATTTGATCTTTAAAACTTGAGTCTGATCCCAACCTTTGTGTGCTACTGAATGGATCACTTGGTGCTTGACATTTGCTGGTAAAAGGGTCTAGCTTTAGCCTAGCTGGAGAAGGATGTGCCCTGCAGCTCTGCGTGCGCTGGGTGGCCGGAGCCTTTTTGCAAACCTGCTCCAGACGGTTTGCACGTGTGCAGGAGATGTGGCTGCTTCCTCCCAGATTGGTGAACAAATCCACCATTTAATCTGGGGGCCGAAGTTTCCAGTCTGAAAAACAGATATGATAACAGAAGGAAAAGAACAGAAATCCATTAATATTTTATAAAGCATTCAAGCAGCATAGTGATGAGTGCCATAGAAAAGCCTCTGAGGAAATAAGCAAATTTCTGTCTTTGGAGCAGATGTTGAAATAATTATACTAAATGAGGCACAAGGCCACGCACTGAACAGCCAGAACAGAACGGGCTATTGAATTGCCACTTGCTCACTGTGCAGCTTCTCTCCAGTGCTTCGGAAGCAGAGAGCCTGTGGAAAAAGAATGGGCTTGGAAAGGTAGCATTAAAATGCAGACGTGCATCATCTGATTTGGAAAGGACACTCTATCACCTCCTATCTTCTAAGATCTTGACTTTGAAATCCCAACAATCATGTAATGTGTATCACAAGGTAGACTCCTCTGTGGGGAAAAATACTGAGTCTATAAAGGTAAAAATACAATTCGTTGTGCTGGGCCCCAATGATATATCAGCTGTAGAAGGTAAGATACAATGTATTTTAGCAATAAAAAATAGCATAAATGTTGTGTTAAGACTAGACAGTTAAAAGCATAATATAGTTGCTGTGCTCTTTAAAATGCAGGCACCAATATTTACACCAAAATTTTAGGTACAGGGCCTCAGGGCTTGTACAGCATGGAAAATGCTGATCCATGTACTTCTATGAGCTCTGTCCTGATGCATAACAGCAGCGTTCCTGTGTTTTCAGCAAAGTTCAGGCATCAGCTCAAGGTCTCTTCCACATTGCATCAGATCACTTCTGCACTGATTGAAATACAAAGTCAGTGTGAAAAGAAATATAAAAAAATCCCAAGCCTGTCGATAGCTTATTCTTGATCATGGTTGAAATAGTGTGGCACTGATCTGATATATTCCAGGCAAATCCTTAAAATAAAGGGCATCTTAGTAAACTATTTTCTCAGCAAGCCCATGAGAAATCATTCTGCATGGTCTGCAAAGTCTGAGGAGTGAGGACATTGATAATCCATAATGTTTTATGTGAGTGTGTTTTGTCCCCTCCTCAGAAGCTCCATTGTTCAGCAGAAACACTCATTGTAATCTTGTAATGTGGGAGAATTGCCGTGTGTGACATTTATTTCAAATGGTGATTATGTTAATATTTTGCTTTAGCAACTTTCTTCTAGGGGCAGAGCCAGGTACCTGCATACTGGTATTTATCGAGTTGCTTTTGTTCTTTCAAACTTCCTCCATTCCCAACTAGTAATTTATAAACCTGCCTGGTACATAAGGATTCTAGCAGGTCGACAACAAAAACCGAGGCAATGAACCTCTCCAACTCATATTGGTCATACATGCTGATGGGCCTGGTGACTACAACCAACTAGAGCTGCAAACTCTTAATTCTTAATACTTTTTACATGAGTTGGGTAAAATGGCATTGGATAGATAATTTATTTTCACCCATTTCCTCCTCTGGTGTTGCAGGGATATAATTCTGCTTATATTCATATTTTGAATTTGGCTGTATTTATTCTGATGTGCCATTTGGTGAAAATGGACAGCCAGCAAGTAGGCAAGGGTGGGTGCATAAATCTTGTTCTCATAGGGAATCTTGCTAACAAATATTACTGTGACACATAGCAGTTCAGGTAATCCAAACACCACAGGTAGCACAAAACCAGCATTTTAATTCTGCCTTTCATCCTGTTTGAGGTGCTAATCCAGATGCTGCAATGCATACCGGCGTGTCGGGGCACGATCACGCCTTGGGCTTCTGGGTTCTGCAATGCCACATAATAATGATAGAAGAAACAGAGGCGCTTTGAGATTCCCCTCCTGGGTGCATATACTCCGCAAACACAAAAATGCAGACACAGTCCAAAACTGGAAGTTAAAAGCTTGTATAATTAAAACAGTGTTAATCTAAGCTTGCTTACAGGTTGGACCTAGACCCAACTCTTTGTTCCTGCCGTCATGCATGTATATATATATGCATATACGTATTTAAATATATATATATATAAATGCGTTTTACTAGTAACTGTTTCCTTTTTCAACACCTGTCTCCTTTCTACTTCAGCCACCTGGTGGCTAGTGGCTGCAGGCCTACCGAGCTCGTGTGAAACTGCCCAAGCGGGAGGGACGAGGTGGACAGCTCAGGACCCAGCTGCCCTGTTCACCGCAGCAGCTTCCCATTCTCTCGACAGGATGAGCTCTGGTGTTACTTCCTCTTCCACGTGCGGACTCACACTTTCCTTGTTAATCTGGAAAAGAACAGAGGGACTCAGAGCTATGCTCCAGCTGCACACCACATCTTCCTGTTTTAAACTTAAGCTAACATCTTTGCTTTAGGAAAATCTTGTGATTCTGCAGTAAAAACCTTTCCTCTGATCACTTGAGGCTTTATTTTTTTGTGTTTTGGAAATGTGTCTCTAGTTTTTTGGCTTTAGCTGGGTCCATCTGATTTTCAACCATGTCATCAGCCCCTTGTTGGTTGATTTTCCCTCAGCCTTCTCCATTAGTACTCAAAGGACCTTTCAACACGTTAGTGAACTCATAGTATAAAACATGCAATATCTGTCAAACGCTTGCTCTTAATTCAGACTTCAATATACTTAGGGACAGTGCATAAAAATACAAGCAGAGATTTAAGAATTTGCTGCTGCTGTCTTAACCCACAGAAAGTGAACCTAATGAGAGCTGTATTACCTTTATTGAAATCAGCTACAGTATCATGTAGGGCTTTACACAATGTCTTTGTTATATATAATTAGCACTTTGATTGTGCACACATCAGATGTTGATTGAATGGAATAACTCATTTAACCCTTTAGCCTCCACATTGCCTCCCTCTTCGTGTTCTGTAGTGACGTCTTCAGGAAAGGGCAGGACAATTTCTGTTTCTGCCAGAGTGTTTTGTAGCTCGGTGTGACGTTCAAAGTGCTGAGAGAACACTTGGTTTTCCAATGTAGGCGAGAGCAAGTCTTATGTTCAGTTCCTGGTTTTGTGTTCTCTGCTGAATCTCCTTCTTCTGTTATGTCTTTGTTGCATTTAGCAGTGATGCCATGAGTTTAAATATCTCTTTAACAATACGTGGATAGGGGAGTGCTTCAGTCAGACCCTTTAAAGAGGTTCATTTGAGGTGTGCTCTGACGGTGATGCTGAGATGGTGGAGACTAGGGCTGGGGACCCAATGGCCCATGGGAGCCCATGCCAGCTTGCCCCATGAACACCTGCATCTTGAAGGACATAAGCTGCCTGCTCTGTCGTCAGTTGCCAAAAAAGCTTTGTTGCCCTCCATGAAGCTATAGCAGGAGCACTGCTATGAGCTAAACC
The DNA here is from genome assembly GCA_013389825.1 of Crypturellus undulatus. Taxonomy (NCBI): domain Eukaryota; kingdom Metazoa; phylum Chordata; class Aves; order Tinamiformes; family Tinamidae; genus Crypturellus; species Crypturellus undulatus. Next base: position 90,681 of record VWPW01029429.1, read on the forward strand.
TTCATTTCCTGACCCTAGCGTGGCTCAGCTCTTGTGGAGGGTAGCTTGACTTCACTGGCACTTATAGACATCAAAAGAAAACCCAGCCTGGGTTGAGGAGATGGTGTGTCCAGCAGCTCTGCCATGCAGCAACATGATGGGCCTGGAAGCTGGAGCCAAGTCTTGCCTTAGCCTTTCCTCCAGGCTTATGAGGAAATTAAACCAAACTCTTGGTTTTCTCTATTGCCTGGCCCGAGGTTTAAGAGGGGTGTTTTGTATGAAACTGAAGAGTTATTTGCATACACTTTCTTTACTCTTACAAGTCTAAACAAGTCCTTCCACCTCTCTCTTTAGACAACCACAGTTCTGGATTGCTTGTTCTGTCCTTACTGAAGCTTAAGTTTTCTGCGTGAAATCCTGAAAATTTACACCAAGAATGGCAGGAGAACATTAGAGACGCAGGTGTCTGGGTGCTCGCCCCTGTCCTGTCAGTACCTGCTCTTTTTGGAACGACAGCGCAGAACTGCCTTGAGTGGTTTGACTTTCTGTTGTTCCTCTTGATGTTCATTAGTAATGTCATAGAACTAAGAAAATAGAACTAAGATGCCCTCTTCCTTCCTCCGGCTTTGCTTGTCTCATATCTATTAAAAAGTTTGGGAGTGGGTATGTTACTTGTTTGTCACAAGGTTTTCATCTACTGATATGTCACAAGGTTATCATTTATTCATCTGAGGCATGTAACACTTCATAGTAGGAGGAAAGCCCCAGGCAGGGCATTATTTCCTTGTGCCGTTTCCTTCTGTCTGTTCCTGGGCTCATTTTGGCTCAGATGTTTGGTGTTCCCATCTCTGCCTTCAAAGCATCCCCACCTCCCCTGTGCTAGAGATGAAGAAATGCTTCTGTTGGGCTCCTTGCCCCTGGTTGTCACGAAGCCCTCAGAAGGAGGACAGATGAGGGTAGCAAGATGGAATGTCTCCTTGCTATTCCACCTGAGCATTAAATTCCCCCAGACATCCCCCGCTGTCTGTGTTTCATATCTTGTAGCCTTGCTAAGGCAATTGTTGAGAAAAGCTGCCAAGAAATCTGAGGCACGTTGGACTGCGCTTCTCCAGAAAACCCTGAATTATGTGTGAAACTGGAGGCTTCGCAGCTGTCTTAGCTACACAGAAACTTTCTATAAACATTTCCAATTCTTTTGGATTTCTAAATAAGATTTTTAAATTTTGAGAGGCTAAATAGTATGGAGGATGCCTGTTTGATTGGAAATTCTGATAACCTGTGGCAAGTCGTATTTTGCATGAAATAATTTAATTTTGATGAATCTCCAAATGAGACCTCCTTGAGGTTTAAACATATTAAAAGCATTTCTCAGATGATAAGGATTATCTTTAGCATTTGAACATAGGCATCCTGCATACATGAAAAATATTTATAATATTTATAAATGAGGAATATTGGAGAAAGCTTTATTTTTTTTCAGTAATGATGCTTGTTTTGCATTTTTTTCAAAATATAATAAAAAAGGCTGTAAGCCTTTTACTTTTTTATTTTTATTTTCATTTTAAATTGAATATTGGGAGACTACTCTGTTTTATTTGGACTTCATGCAAAACTGAGAAATAGACTAGAAATAACAAAGCCAAGAAAATTTATTCCAGTCTATAATTGAAAACACATAGGAAAGGATGTGCCCTACTAATTGCAAAGACTCACAGGACTTGGAATCAGACTTTAAAAGGTATTTTGATAGTAAAAATTTTAAAAATGCCAAATTCTGTACAGTTCAAGAATTTAACTCCTATGCAGTTCACTAGTATCTTAGTATTCAGCTTCTTTAGGTACTCCTAGTCCTTTATGTGCATCACAGAGCACATAATCATATTTCAAAATATCCATATTTGATTTGAAAATGACATATTAACTTGAAGGAGTTAGTTTGCTATTCTTAATACTTTCCTTGTTGAAATTGCTTAACTTCATATGCTAAGCCTGTTTTGATGTCTTTTTCTGTATTTCCAACCTGTTTTCATTACATTTATTTAAAATACAAGCAGAGTGATAGTTTTTAATTTCAATTGAATTCTAATTTCACCTAACTTTAGAAAAAGTACTAAACAGTATGTGATGCTGTTTCCTACTTAAATAAAACAAGTAAAAATTAGAACTATAGACTCTGACTGCAAGAATTTTGCTTATGATTGCTTGACAAAATATTTAGAGAGTATTGTGCATTTTTTAGGTTGCAAAAAGTACCAAATTTTTCATGAAGGCTAAATTAATATAATTGCTATAGATTCAACAAGCAGCAGACTGTCTTCAGAAAAATAGCTAAAACTAGATTAAAATCATTTTTGAAAATTAAAATTTCTTACTTGTGGTTTTAAATTATGCTTAGAATTGTTGTGTTAATTAAGTCTACATGGTGCTTGGTAGAAATTAGAGGGCAGGCAAGGTGATCTTGCCTGAATTTTGGTACTATGTGCTACAAAATGCTTATGTTATGCTAACGAAGCACAACAGTAGCGCAACACCAGAGCACCAGGTAAACAAATATATTAATTTGACTGCTTGCAACTCCAGTAGTTAATTTTTGCCTTTCCGAGACACTTGAGTCTTGCAGCCAGTCTGTGTGAAACAGAAACCCACATTTGCAACCCAGCTTCTGCATCCAGCCAGCAAAAGGCTCGGAGCTTGTGCTCCTCCTTTCCCCAGATTTCAGCCTCTCTGAGTGATACCTGTGCAATCAGATGCTTCAGGGCTTATCCCAAAACTTGGCTCCAACCTCTCTGACTGGGAGGTCTGGATCATCCTAAGATGGGTACAAGTCTGATGGTGCCTTTTCCCCAGACTTAGAGGAAAGAAAAGCTCCAAGAGCATCTAATGGACCTTTGGTGCTTTAACGACTGGTTCTGGCCAAATACCGCGCCGCTCTTGGAGGTGATAGAACAGCAGGGCAGACTTAGAGGTATTCAAGTTGCTTTGGGTGGCTGAAAGGGAGATGCAGCATGGTGTGGAGATGTCTTCTTGAAAACAGGATAGATATATGATCTAGCCAACCGCCCAAAGCCCTAGCACCAACATCCCAAACTGTCTCTGGTGCCAGCACTCCCGTGGGCAGGTAGAAAACCCCGTGCAGGAAGGTGCCTCTACACAAACAGAACCACGGGGATGCAGCAGGCGGGAAATCCCTCGTGCAGAGGGAGTTGGGGATGTTATGCCCAGTGTGCGCGTTCTCAGCGCACAATAAATTCCTGCTGTGCTACATCCCACCCTGTGTGCATGAAGGACAAACATCTTGTCCGTGAGACGGGCGTGTGGTAGCCGGCCAGGTGCAGGGGTTTCCTGCCTGTTCCTCCTCCCTTCTGGGCACGCAGGCCACAGCTCCCTGTGGTTCCTTTGTCTCGCTGGTAGCAGCTGCAGCTGGTTCCTCTCTGCTCTGCTGATATCTTCCCTCAGGCCACAGCAGAGCTTTGAAAAGGGAGGTCAAAAGATGCTGGGCTACTTTTTATTTATTTAGGTTTTAAATTAAATACAGATTTTGTCCTTTCCTGTGCCTTCTGCAGCTTGAGAACTCGAAAATGTGTTTCTTTACCTTACTCTGAGGTCTGTGCCTTTGGAAAATTAACTCTTGAGTACGTCGAAAACCAATGTTTTCTGTGGATGTTTAGAGCTGCAGCAGTGACAGGCTCTGAAGCCATTCCCAAATGTGTGTAGACCATCATACATTAAAACAAAGACATTCACTAAGAGCCTTGTACTTATGCTGTACCCTTGGGTAGGTCAGTGCAGGACCATCTTGGGTGATTCTTCTGCCTCTCATAAAACCCTGCTAGTATAAAATTTAAAAAAAAAAAAAGATGAAAGAATGATTTAATGTGGCATTTCTGAGGATTTCAATTGTATCAGTCCCCTCCACCATGAAACTGCTGAGAGGAAGACTTTAATAGCCTGGCTGATGCTGTGTGTCCTGCGTCCAGGTGCTTCCCTGGCTACCTCTGATCCGCCTGGTCTGTTGCGCTCCCACTGCACCGAGGTTGCTGGTTAAGTGAACATAAACTTTATGATATGGAGTGGGGGAAAAAGTCCAGAGGGGACTAGAAGGAAACCAAATTATATCCTGTTTGGACTGTAAGTGCAAATTAAACTGAAATCTCCCAAAGTGGAAGACCAGCACACTAGCTGGGCAGCTGAGCGTGGCTGGGGCTCTGCTGCTTTTTTACAAGAATTTTTCTGCTTGGAGTCATTACAAGGCAACACAATTTGTGTTTCCATTTTTATGGATAGACCCATGTTTATGTGCTCTGTGTGTCTTTGTTATTGCCGTTTCGGTGGCGACTAACTGCTGGAGTGTAATTAAGACCTGAAGGGTTAGCAGAAGTGGGGATGGGAATCCAGTGACAGTAGCTGTGATATTCATAAAACTGCAGTGGAATTTTATTATTTTTAAGTGTCAGTGAAGTGAAGCAGGTAGTAGCTTGAGAGAGCAGAATTCTGTGTTTACCCAGCTGATATATCTCATCTCTAGCCTGGAAGAGCATATGCATCCATAGGATCTGTCTGGAAATACATTCCTCTTCTCTTCCCGTGCTCACTGCGGGGCTATGATATTTCCTGGGAGGTGTGAACTGAGGATGCCCAAACTCTGGTCAAATCCACATCCAAGAAGTAATTACATTTCTTCCTCAGATGGAACTGGTGATGGGATAAAGGGTTACAAATAATTAAATTACATGAGTAAAAAATCCCCTTTGGCTTCCCAACATATCTTTTCTAAGCTGTGGTGTTAATACTGAAAATGACTACCCATCAAAGGCACTTTTTTTTAATCAGCTTTTTTACACATTAGTCATTTTTGCTTCCTTTATTGCAGAGACAGCACATGCACAATAATGAGCTGGGTTGGTTTTCTGCTTGTGCACCAGCAAGCGGCTAACCAAGGCTCAGCATTTTTGTGGTGATGGTGCGTAAGCCAGCAAAAAGCCAATCTGATTCTCAGGCACCAGCATATGTTCTCAGGGTTGCATTTGTTTTTCAGCTGATAACATCCTTTCACTTCTACCTAGAGAAATTTGATAGGAAGAAAATCCTGAGGTTCATTAATAAAAAAGCTGGGCGATCATTAAAGCACCTTTCCTAGAGGAGGGCCTCTTAATTTCAAAAATGTAGCAGATATGGAGGGGACGCTGTGTTACTTCCCTCACACCTCTTGGTAAATTAACTTTTCGGAGCCCTGCAGACTTCGTGGCTTCTGGGAGCCCAAGCAAGCTGAAATCGTTATTTCAGATTAGAAGAAACACAGCATGTTGGAAATTAAAATACTTCCTCTGTGGTTTGTGTGTAACTTGTAGCTTATGTTTCTCCTGACTTCCATAAAAAAATAAAAAAAGAAGGCTCCAGTTACTATATTTAAATAGCATTATTAAAAATGGAGCAGTTTTAACTAAATTACTCTTAAATGGAGAACTTTAACTCACTCTGGAAAAGGAAAAGATGCAGACCAGCCTGCATACATTATTTCCACTTTATCTTCACAAATAGGACTCCAGAGCTTGCAGCTGAGTGTCTTCCAACCATTTACAATGTAAACTTCACATCAAACCTTTTAAGATGTATAATTGAGAAAGTTATCCTTATTAAGGAGGTCACAAAAATGCAGGTGTATTTAAAATCTCCCTGGTATTACAGGACACTTCTGTTTTCTAAGCCCTTACTCCACACCTGACTTGCAGGTAAGACTCAACCACCAAATTTGCATTCAGAAAAGGTCCAGTGGGAGATCATGCACCAAAGAATTCATGGATCAAGAAGGCTGGATTTAAAGTCAGATACTGAATTGTTTGGAACTGTTCTTAGAGGATTCCTGATAGGTGTCAAAGAGCCTTTGATAGGATTGTTTTCTGGAATAAAAGTTCTGCAGAAGTTCACCTGGTGTAAGTTTGGTATTCAGGCCTAAGAGAAGATATGGAACCATGGCATCTATGGCACATGGCATCTTTAAAAGTTCATTAGCAACATGTATACATCATTATTGCAATGGTTGTTTTTCTTTTTCTATAGCTGACATGCACTTGCAAATTCATCTGTCGCCACAAAGTAAAAATACTAGAACCAGCCCTGGAAGCAAAGACGATCTCCATGGCCAAACCTGACCGTTTTGCAGGCATAGGTGGTAAAATGCTGTGCACAGCCCAACTGGGGCTTGCTAGGGTTGAGGTTGGTCCTGGGGCTCCCACATACTCATCTTTGGATTCACTGCATATGTTTTTATCTTGGGATGCATCTGGGGAACGGCCAGATCACAAACTCCCTATGCTGAAGCCTGTCTCAGATCTGTGCTCTGTAATTTGTGTGTTTTGGTAAGACTTGATCCGAAGATGTAATTAGCACTTTGACAGCTATGAACAATTGTTATTCCTAAGTTTTTCGGTACAGACTCATTTCAAATTGCTGTCATTGCAGAGCACCTGTGGGAGAACTAATAGATCTTTCTTTTAAGTGATATTTCAGTTGGCAAACTATTTGCAGTGATAATGCCCCAGTTACTAGACTTAGTAAAAAAGCCTGGGGAAAATTTTCATATTCCAGTCTAGAACTTGCAGCTCTGACAAGTTAAAAATAAATAAATAAGACAAACTTGGGAATTGCACACTGAACACATATTCTGTGGAATTACTGAGAAAAGAAGCCCATGAGGTCAATTGCACAGAAATGCGAGTTAAGACAAAACAAGTTTAAATTAGTACCTGTCAGGAGAGAGCTAGTTTGGCAGCAAATATTAAATTGGAAAGAGCCTTAGCCAGGAAGGAGTTGCTGTTAGATTCGTTAGCACATGAAGATGGGTTTTCAGTTAAAAGTCTTTTAAAATAATTGTTAAAGAAATTAAATCCTCCTCAAACTCAGATATTCGAGGGTAAGATTTCCACTCCAAACTCTGGGGCATCACAAAACTGCTGAAATGCCTGAATACCCTCTGAAGCATTCAGAAACAAACCCTTAAGGAGGATAATGGCAGGAAAAGAAATGAGTATGTGTGAAGTCCTGCTGTAAATGACTACAGAAAAATGGACTAAATTAGAGCATAGTCATTAAACCAAGTCTGGCCTTTAAGAATACCTGAAACTTTTTTGACTCTGCGTTGATATTCACTGGCAGCATCTTTAATTGCAATAGGAAATCAGTTTAGTAATGATTTGGACAGGAAACCTACATTGCTGCAAGGCACAGAGGGCTCATTGTACTGACTTGTAGACGTGTTGCCAGTCATATCTTTTGCAGAATGGGTGGAAAGTGCAACTTAATGAGAATATTGGGATTTCGTTCCCTTTGCACACAGTCGGCAGATGTCCAAGTGTGTGAAAAATAGGGGCCTGAGAGGAGAAAACAGGTTTTGCAAGAGCTTTGGGCCTAGACTATGTTTTTGTGGTTCCTGGTGGTGATGGAGAGGAGGTGCATGTTAGGGAAGAAAGAAATTACTCAAGAGAGATGTGGAGTTTCAATCCATCCTTGGGGCCATCGGATCCTCTATTTTGGTGTCCTGTGGGTGACAATGACAAGCTGTTATGGCATGCAACAGGACTGTTACTGAGGATCTCACAGGCCTTTGCTAAAGGTGGTGTTGTCTTCTCTCCTTCTTGACCTCAGACCTGTATTACCACAACCTGTCAGTGCTAGCGCATGAACAGCCATGGAGGAATTTGAATCCATGAGCATTTTTGCAATGAATATCCCCTCCTAAGCCCAACATTAGTAGCTATGTTGAATGCTCGGTGCTGCCCTGAAGGAAGGATGAGATCCAATAGGCAAGGGTAGAGATTGAAGCCGCCCTGCCCTTTTCAGGGTATTGGTGGACACAATTCACGCCAGTTGAAGCTGATGTCTTAGATGAAAGCATTTCAGACCATTGATTAGGTGACAAATACCTAGCAGAGCCCAGCAAAAGACAACTAGTCATGTGTGTGCTTGTGGTCACACAGACTATAAAATAATGTGAATTTATCTTTCATCAAAAAACCTTGGAAATGCAAATCTGAGGAGCCCATGCAGCAAAATCAAAGGAATGCAGGGTATGGTGTTTAAAATAGCTCATCATTTCAGGGTACAGCCCCCCAGCTCTGGCGTCAGGCCCAGTCCTGCTCATAAACATCTTGCACACACTTTTGATACCAACAACGGTGTTTTGAATCAAGGTTGGAGAAGGAAAAAGGCCCAAATTGCTGCCATTCGGTAACTTTTGAATGGCTTGGATTGGAGAATCCAGCATATTGAGTGACTGTGCTTGTAGCATTTGCGAATGCTGAACGCCCTCCTGGGAGCGAAGTGGCTGCAAGAGGAATGGACATTACCTTGTGCAGATGGTGACAGAAATAATGAAGAACAGCCAAATGTATTGCCAGAGAAAAGTGTATTGTTAATCTTTTGCAATTCTGCTGCTTTCTTTGCCTCAGAGGATATAATAACCATTACATCTTTGCTAATGTCTCTGACACCTGGGCCAGGTCTGGAAGGGGTGAAGGACAGTTTTGAACTTAGAATGAATTTTAAATGTCAACTCTTGGTGATCAGCAGCTGTCAACTCCGTTTAGTGTTGGTAAAAGCCCAGTGAGCAATGCTTGACAGCCTGTGAAATCAGGAACCTGCTGATTTTGTTTTCTTATGTGGACACTTGTGCAACATTTGTTCAAATTATACCACCAAATTTGGGAGGACCTGGATGAGGTCCTGGTAGCTTCCTTGCTGAGCACAGACACTATCCAAAGTGCTCAAAACTTGCTGGAAAAGATGTTTTCCCATTTGAGTGCTCTAAATCATTGCAGGATGGTTCATGAGCTTTTATGCCTTGGGAAAGACGTGTTGGGAGCACAGGAGGAGATGCTGGAGGCTACCTCACTGCAGGCCCTGGATGCTGGCCCATGTCAGGAGTGTTTCCATAAAGCAGCCCACCTCAGTTCTTCCAATAAGTCCTTCTCCATCACCAGCCATTTGGGCTTGGTCATCCTAGGTTCCAAGCTGCAGTCTCAAAAGAGGTCTCTAATTATTTGGGACCCACAGTCATTTTACAGGGAAAGGTTCACCCTCTGGCTCATCATTTTTTCCATCCTGAGTTTATGGTCCGTGGAGTCATATGAGAAACGGGCTTTTGAATGTTGAATGCAATGCAATGTCAAATGAAATATGAGTTTTTTTTTTTTTTTTTTTTACTGCCCTAAGACATATTTCATGCTTTAAAATTTACAATAATACTGTTCTGGGGGGTCTTCCTGTTTGCTCTTCACAGCAGAGATAACAGAACCAGAAGTGTCTTCTGTTTTCTTTATCATGTTGCATGGAAAAATTCTTAATCAAAGAAGATACTACCAGAAAAAAAAAAAAGTAATCTAATTTGGGGCATGGCCTCCTTTACTGCTAAAATTGCTCCAAGGATTTGCTGGGAGGAGGTGCGACACAGGGAGCAGCCGCCCCCTTAGCCGGCTGCTGCTGCGGGATGTGGTGTGTCGGTGCAGAATTTAGCTGGAGGGAGAGGAGTATGAATCCTTTCATCTAATAATGAGAACTTCTCTCATTCCACCCTGCCACCCACTGACAGAGAGCTTTGGGTCTCGCCTTTGCTACAAAATGACTGGGGGTGTGTGTTCCGGTGGTTTTTTTATTAAGAAAATTCATATTATTTTAAGATCTTTTTCTCCAACTTTGAATGCTACGCTTGCTGCCACATACTAATAGAGACAAACAGTCCTTCCCCCTGGGAGATTATAGCATTTCCTTCCCTTTCCTGAAGAAATTCCCTCCAATCTCCTCAAGATCAAAGGTTTGAGCACTGAGGCTGCGGGCTCTGATCCCAGACCCATTGCAACCACTTTGGTTGGCCGTAGTTGGACTCGTTTGCATCCTGCTCCTCATCCTCCTTGCCAGCAGCACTCATGTGCCTCCTGCTGGAAGGAGACCTGGAAGTTTGTGGGGTGCTTGGAGATCCCTGCGTGGATGACACAGATCAGCTGCAGGGCCTCAGCTATTAATAATTACAAATTGCTATTAATACCCTTTGAGTGACAGCAAGCTGTGCTCCTCTAACATGTAACAACATGTTAAGTGTGAACCGGTAAAATTAATTTCAGTATTAAAAGTAATTTAAATTCAATTATTTATTCAATTATTTAAGGAACATGCAACTTGTTGAGTGGCTGCCCATCAGGCAGCGCTGTCAGGTCTCCTACAGTTCCTCGTTGCTGCAGGTGCTGCCTTACCACATGAGCACAAGCACTTTGTTCCATAAAGCCAACCCAAGGCAGCTCTGGCCCCTCAGAGGTTGGAGCTGTTGTCTAATTAGAGAAGTTTGACAGAAGTATTTTGTGTTTGGAGAGCACAAAAACACTAGTGTAGTTGTGCCAGCATTGCCAGGTACTACAAAAGATGAATCTCGAAGAGTAGGGGGGAAAAATAATATATTAATGTGTGCTTGTGCAGGAGGACCTTCTAGGCTCTATTTATATGGAGCCAACTTTTGAAATGGTTTGAGGATGAATATTTGCTTATCACTGAGATCTTATAAATTCACTGATTTTAGGGCTGTATTATGTTTTACGTTTGGTCGAAGAGATACAGCAAAGTGCTTTGAGTGGGGAAGAGGAGAACCACAGATGAACATAGACCACAAGCAGCTGGGGCAGGACCCTGGAAGAAGATTACCAAGATAATAATGTTGTAATGTCTAGTTAATGTGGCAGTCCATCAGGCTGTCCTGCGAGCGCGTCTTTCCCACAACTGGTGCTGTCTTGCCGTATAGCAATGACCATTTAATTTCCTGAAGGCAGTGTGTGTTGCAATAACTATTTCTCATACTTCTGGATCCAATTTACTGCGATAAAATGCATGAGATACCTGTCAAGCCCTTGCCTTCATTTTTCACGCTTTCTTGTCACTTGCTAATAGTCATTTATTCGTGTAAGTTTATTGATGGGGTAGATGACTAGAATGGCAGCAACCCCTTTTGTTGCTTTATTTATCGAACAGTTAAAAGTATCTTTTTTTTTTTAACAGTCCCTGCCCTGAGGCATTTTTCCCTTTTTGCAGAAGGTCACTAAATACAGTTTGTTTTTTCTCTTGTATAGATGATAGTTTAGGGAAGTGTATCCGACTAAATAAATAAATAAATAATTAACCCTAAACATTACTGTAACTAGGATTGAGAAAAGAAATGCGTGACAGTAACCTGCAGGGACCTGCATATAAAGCTGTAAAAAGTCCTGTTATTTTACCCTTATTACTTTTACTTGGGAAGATTAATTGCATTACTAGGAATTATTTTACTGTGAGATTGTTTCTGCTAAGACCATCTGGGACTGTGTCTAAGATGCTGTCTTGAAAACTTTTCATTCTCAGAACTCAATATTTCAAGCCATCGAGAATGTGTTAATCATTTCAGAAACCCTGTTGAAGTTACTGGTCCAGCAGGTGTGAGTTACTTTGGTACATGCATATTTAAACTGTAGTTTAACCTTATTCTGCCTTCAGTGTAAAACAGTTTGGGTGTTTCCTCTCTAGCAATTTTGCTCATTTTAGGGTTATCTATAACCCGAACCAGTTCAGCGATCTGTTTGTAATGGAGTAGTGACCAGTGGCACGTGAATCCTCAGCACTGGAGCAGCAAGTGTGTTGAAGCAAGAATACTTAACTCCCATAAGCAATTACTTATTGCTTCTCATTGCTCTTAATTCCTTATCCGGTGTAAATGATAAAGAGTCCTCAGCTTTCACCTCAGACATTTCTGATTTCCAGATAAATAGATGCGTTTGGATTTTTAATCCCATCTGGAGAAGATAACATCCTGCGGATGACAGTGAAACAAATATGTGCAAAGTTTTTTATGTAAGAAATTAAAATCTCTTGGAGAGAGGCTCTGCTTTCAAGACAGTTTGTTTCTAACCTAAAACAGCTGGTACTGAATTTCCCGAAGTGAGCAAAACAAATGAAAAACTTCCTGCCTTGGAAGATCAGAGACGGGAGTGGATGAAGAGTGTCAGTGCACTTTTGTTAACTAAAAAAAAATCAAGTTTCCTTGTCTTCTGGTTTGCCAGATTTTACAGACAGGATTGGGTCAATATTTGGATAGGAAACCTCTAAGGGACTCTCCAATGCCACATTGAGCAAGTGGCTTCCTATTACATTCAATGTGAGGAAACAGAGAGAATGGAACATTAAATTTACACAATTATATTACAAAGAAAAGCAATTTTTAAAAACATTAAATCTTTTGATTACTCAGTCATCAGAATGCAGCAAATACTACAGACACCCAAAACATTCATTGACTCTGTGAAGTTACTGTCTGCTGCCTCTGCTGACTAGGGCTGTCTGGACATGCAATAACCAGATTTACTTCCAACTACTTTGACCTTTCTTATTGATATGTATGTGCTCTTAGCTAAAACTTTAGACTCATTTGTAATTTACTGAGGTCTGTCCCACATATGGCATCAGCTTTGGGTGTGATTGGCTTTATCTGCTATCACCAGCCTCAGTGGTATCTATTTCACCAGGTGGATGGAGGTTGGTTGGTTTTGCCTGGAGGAGGCAAGAAGACCTGGATTCACACAACGGTTGGAGAGGGAACAGCTGGCAAGTCCTCATGCTCAGCTGGAGATCGTAATGCACGAGGTCCACCTGGGCCAGGAACAGGACATCCATCCTCATCCTTGTCTCCAGAGCACCTTTCTACGGTGTTTCTTCATTCTTCATTGCTGTTGCATACAAGCTGCAATAAGATTTGTAGTGTAGAAAATGTATATGCACAGTTGGATAACTCTTTCTCTTATTTTATGCTCTTCTTTAAGCTTATGTTTGTGTGTCCTTCTTTTCAGATGTATTTGTTGCTTATTTGTCAAAACTCTGTTTTTAATGCAAGATTAATCATTTCTTTGTGAGCATCTCTGGGGCTGAGTGTTTCAAAACCAACAATTGGTTAATCTTCAGCATAGGCTGGTGATACAGGATGACATTGTTATTGCCATTATTTTATTTAATGAACTGGTTGAAAAGAATGATGTCAAAAATAAATACCCAGTTTGTGGATATTTTGAGGGGATATGTTTTAGGGAACTAAGCAAAACCCAGGTCCTGTGAACATGAGCTGGAGTTGAATGCCAAGTTCTTCTGCAGTCAAAGATGTTTTAGTCTGAGTCCTCAGATACCATTAGCACCGTTAGAGAGTCAGCAGGGAAATATTTGGCTTCAACAACTTCTCCTATAGAATTTAGGCCTCAACTCCCAAACCTACAAACTGTCCCTTTTCTTCCTTTTATTTCCTAAATCATCCTGTTAACTTTACCTCTAATGGGACTAATGCAACACCTGCAAGCTAGTTTTTATTCAATTTTCCTTTGGTAACAGCTGGGTTTACGTGGATTCAGGTCAAATGCAAAGACCATAGATTTATAAATATATATATATGTATATGCTGTAATATTATTTTAGAGTCTTGGATGTGCTTTGCTATATTAGTAGGAAGTATGCAATCACTCACATGTGCAGAGCTGGTCCTGGAGTACATTCCTATTTGAATGGGATGAACTGGTGTGCTGGAATATGGGACTGGGGCTGTTGGTCATCAGATTCATTGTATAGGACTTGCACAGTGAGCACAGTTTGGCTAAAAGTAGACTGGAAAGCTGCAATATGTTGATAGAAATTTAGATCCAGAAAAAAATCTGCAAGCTGCCACTTGGTTAGTTCTTCTAAGTTATCAAACTTCAATAAAGGTCAAGCTCAATACAGTGCAATTACTTATTTCAAGATGCAGAGCGATAGGATGCTTGATGCAGTCTTGAATTTAATGAGAATATTTTCTCAATCTGAGCAGGATGTTATCTGGAATAAAAAGCATCAGATGCAAAGGAAAAGAATGTGTGAAATCTCACTTAAAATATTTAACCGTAGTGATATTTTGTTCCTTTCTAAATAAAACAAAGCAGTTGAGTTGTTTATCTTTGGACCATGCAAAAAGTAAAGTAGACACCAAATATGGTCAAAACATGTGCTTGCATTGTGAGTCTGCTCTGAAAAATATTCACTGGAGAAAATAAAACCTTTTAGTTGCGCTCCGCTTAGTATTAGGTTTGGATTTGTTTTTGGTGTGCCTTGACTTTGGTTTTTCACAACAGCTTCCCAAGCTACAGTCCATATTTATACCTTACAATCTCACTGACACTTTCTTATTGTTTCCTCCTTGTTGCAGTGATTTTTTTTTAAAGATTATTCTAACACATATAGCTATCTATGGTTAACCTAACCCCAATGCTACAAACATTTTTTTAAAATCAATGGAAGAGCAATATGTTCTTCCCATTCTTTGGTTGCTGGGGATGGCCAAGGACATCGTAACCTCTTGCTGCCCGTGGACACACAATGTGGGACTGGGCTTTGCTGCGAGCACCAACCTTCATATGTGCTAGTGCGTGACTGAGGCTTCCCTGGACACAGCTCACCCCAACCCTGTGACACGATTTACATTCAACCTTCTTGTAAATAGACCAGGTTTTGCTTGTAACTTTTTGCTTTATTTTTGTAACAGAGCAACATTGGCAGCTATGCCAGAACCTTCTGACTTCCAGGCTAAATTCAATCCTTGGCTGTGTTATCTCCATTTGATCTTATGCCAATATTGTCCTTTAAATAGCTCTTCTCCTCTCAGCTTGCATTTTGCTAGGTCAAGCAGACTGTCCTCTTTCAGCCTTGTAATATAGGCTCTCCATTTGCTTGAATGATCATTATTATAGTTCCCCTCTATATCTTTACTGTTGGAAATCATTTCTCTAAGACATAACTAACAGTATTTCAGGTGAGGTCACATCAGAGACTTGTATATCAGCATGTATATCTCTCTCTGGATGTTTAATGTATCTTGCCAGATATGTTTTAAAATTGAATTTTCTTTTTTTTGCTTCATGTTGGTGAATTACCTTCACCATTCGGTGTACTCAAGTCTCTTCCCAAAACCTCTTTCTAACCCATGAGCTCACAGTCATGGGACAAGGACAGAAATCTTGTCCTTCCACTGCTGATCAACTTGATCATTTTTTGTACCATGAATCTGCATCCCAGTTCTATTTCTCCAGTCTTCAAAGTCTGATTACTTTCCTTCTGTTCATTCCTCCTTGCTTTTGTTGGTTCTCCTCAGCTTCATGTCATCAGTCATTTTGCTCAGACTCCTCCTGCTTTGTGTTGTACTCCATAAAATTGATCCAAAGACCAACTCTTCAGCAGTTCCATTGGTAATCCCATTTTTAACAGTCTCATGACTGGTGAAAGCCATGGGAAACTTTCTCATGACCGATTTCTTATAGCCATCCTTATGGCCAAGTCTACTTACTCCTAGTATCTTTTGAGAGAGACTTATTTATCAAGTTAAGTCTGGAGCTTTTCTTGGTGATTTGCCCTTCCTGAACAAAGAGGAAGGGCAAATCACTCTGGCAAATCATCATGAAAAATTCCTACCATTTTTTTTCACGTCAGCTAGAGAAATTCCAGTCATCTTTTCTGTTTCCAAAAGAAATACTTATGCCAGCTGATCACTGTTTCCTAGTGAGAGAACCCTACTGTTTATCCAAAACGTTTAGCTGAGAGAAGATGAGTTTGAAGGGCTATCGTATTTTCCCTCTCTTGTACACTTCATGTGCCTTTTCTTCTCCTAGAAGCTCTGCTTACTCCTTTTCCCCACTGCTAATCCATGCAAAACCCATGTTAAGACTAGGAAGAGTGATATGTGGGAACATGAGGAACCATTATGTCCTAGATGCATCTTGGATGTAGTTATGTAGTGAATCATGTCTTAGGGCATGCCATGGATTTTGTAGATCACACTCCACTTCCTATGCGCACATATTTTCATTTGGACTTAGTATGCAGAACAAAAGCAGCTGTGAAGAGTCTCTAAAATAGCCCTGTTTTGTAGGTGCTTCACACTTCTTAACCGCCAGCTGAACCAAGGAGATTCCCTCCCCATGCCAGGACAGGCGACTTATCCAGCCCCAGCCTTCAGGATGTAGCCCTCTGGCTGACCGGGCCAGCATATTCCCCAGTGCAACGGCCTCAGCTATTCAACTTAATTAATTTCTTCCCAGCGACTTTGCTTCTACAGGCAATGTGGCTGTTTAGCTGGAAATAAAACTGTTAGCTCCCCAAGAAGGATACAGGCAGTATTTACAAAGACTGTAACAACAGGCTTTCTGAAAGCTTAAATGTGTCCATATTAATGTGGAGGTTTGTGTTGCTATGCTGGTCTAAGGTAATAAAGAATCAAAGTTTATGAGAGCCAGCCTTATCTTTCAGCACCTGATCAAATTGGTAAAAAATGTATGAGGGTTTTGGCTTGCTTTTCCATTTCATTTTTGTGCCTGTTTGGTGGTTCTAACATATGATACAATGACTTACGTGCTCTGATTCTCCTGCATACTGTTTTTTTCTTTCTGATATTAATATAAAATTTGTATTTTTCATGTAAATGATCAGCTTTGCTTATCTTTGAATAGTGAAATCTTCTAATGTAGCGCTTGCTCAACCTTTTAAAATATATTTTTGAGTGCCTACTATTTCTGTCATAATATCATTGCTGAACTTATTTTCTCTAGAATTTATCAAGAGCAAATCCTTTGAACTCACTAGTTATTTCTGTCTGATCTGGTGCTGGAATCACTCAAACCTCCTTTACAGTGAAACTGGTTATACAAATTATCAAGGGCTAAACGATGGGAAAGTTTGATTATGCTAATTAGAAATTCCAAACTTGGCCTTTGGCCAAATATAATTTTCCTTTCCGTAAACCTTATTGGGGACTTTAACCTAAAAAATTGAGTGATGTTTTCAGCTCAGATTTTCTGCTGTTTCTAAAACAATGCAACACCTTAAGATATGAAGTAAATATAACATACAGGAAATATAGAAATACAGAAGTATTTCTAAACAAGAAAATTAAGTGCACACAGAAGCAGAACACCTGGTTTTGAGCTGCACCATGTGGGTGTTATCTCTCCTCGATGAGGCTGTGTGGATAGAAGGGCTCTTGCATGAGAAAACGCACGTCCAGGGGGAGAGTGCAAGTGAGGATGTGAAACCCAGGTGTACCAATGCTCGCTGCAAGCCTGCAGCGTTTACTGTGATGGGTTTACATGGGAGGCACTCATGGATTTGTACCTTTAATTTTAAATATAAATCCAATAGAGGGTCTAGCTGGATGGAAGGTTAAGTCTGGCAATGCCTTTCACTGGGGACACGCAGGAAGGATATCATGAGTTTGAAATCAAGGTGGCAGCTGTGGCTGGTGGTGTGTTAAGGATGTTCCTCTGATATAGTGGTTTATCATTCATGGTGATGTGGTTCAGTATGGATACAAACCTCCTAGTCCTTCAGTGGATTATTTGGGAAGGTTTATTTAGAGCATTTCTGGATTAGGACCAGTAGTTATGGACCTCTGAAAGAGCAGAATTTGGATATTCAAACACAGAATGTAGTTATTAAGAGTGGCCATCCCTCTATTTACATGTTTTTTTGAAGTGATACAGAGGATTCTGTGATAAGGCAGAAAGATTTCATTAACTTCTGCAACATGGTTTGATGTCCTGGGGGAAAGTGCTACCAAAGTGCAGGGTGTTGTTGCTTTTTTCCAGTTATCACAGTGCTGAACCCAAGATAAGGAACCAGCATTCCTGATGATATAGGAAGATAACAGATAAGTGGGGAAGAGAGTGGTAAGGCCCCACATAGCTCCTGCAGGGTCTGCTGCCTTCTGTCATGCTGGAGATCTCCTCTAGGACATGGAAACAATATACTCACTCTTCCATCTAAATAGCTCCATAATCACCTCCAGCCCTCTTCTTACTCTTCTGCCCATTTACTATTTTAATTATGATTTTTTTTCCTCCCTGGGCACTAGAACCTTTTAGATTTTGCCTTTTGTTTCAGTTATTTCTGAAATTCATTAAATGTCCATGTCATGTGTTTGTTATTAGAAAGTGGAAACAACTCTCTAGCTGTGCCATGGGAGAGACTTCATGGTAAATTACTGCAGTTAGGTAGTAGCTTAACAGCTTGAGACTCTTCTAATATTAGACAGGGTTTTTTTAGACCTTTAATACAGGGCAGATTATGATGCTTCCTACGCTGAATGTTATGAGGTTATTGTCTGTGGTTAGTTTAATATGGATCCTTGTAGAGGGATAACAGACAATCCTGTTCGTGCTGTAGAGGAATTACATAGCATTCTCTATTTGACAAGGAATGATTTAAAAAATAAAAGAGGAAAAAGAAAAAAAAAAGACAATACACAAAACCAATCCTACTGCTTAGCTATTGTTACAGATTTTCTCTAATAGGATTCGGGCTAGAAATGAAGTTGAATCACGTTGTGATTTACCCAACTTGAGATTTCACTGTAGTGTCACACGTGGACAAATCTTTTTCTTTTTTGAAGAAGCTTGTTCCTCTTATCCTTCCTCCTCCTCCTCCAGAGGCAGATCATGGATAGCCCTCACGCAGGCAGTGGTGTTGAGCAGGTCCATAAACTGCTCTAAGAGCCTTTGCAGTGAGTGGTTAGGCAGCAGAGATGAGGAATTTATAGTCTGGGGCTCTGCTTGCAACAACCTTGTGGAGACCAAGGGAGAGTCATTTCTTGTGTTCCTGAATGTCACTTTGGGTGAAAGAGGCTGAGATGAAAGATATTGCTGTTAAATGACTGAAACAAAAATGTGAGAATCAGACCACCTGGTCGCTAGAGTTTATGGCTGTTCTTTCTGTGCTCTCCTAGACTTTGCAGCACAATGATAAATTACACATATATGTATTTATTCCAGCTGCTTAGTTAATTGGAAAAAAATACCCATGTCTGATCTGAAAATAAGTATGAGGTTGTGGAGTTCAGTGAATACTCGAGGGAGAAAAAAAAATCTCACCTCAACAACCGTTTCTCATATCTTCAAGTTAAACCTTTGAGGTTTCACTCATCATTTAGTGTTAGACAGTAATTTTAGATTGCAAAACTCACTGGAAGTAATAATCCAAATGTTTGCAAACACTTGGTCTTTAGTTAGTGCTCATCTTAGGTGCAGAGACAGGCATGCATGTTTCAGGAAATATGTCCTGAAATAAGGACGGATGGTGCAAAGGGAATCCCAGCCCAAATATATAAAAACTCTTGGCTCATAAAGCTTGCAGGCAGGGAGCTGCCATCCTTTTGTAGGGCTTAGAAAAATAAATAAATAAATAAATAAATGACAACATAAAAAAAAAACCCTCTGCTGAAATATGAGTTTGGTAAGGAAATAGGCTGTTTGCTCAGTGATCCCTTTTTTCCACTTAGCTGCCTGTGCCCCCTTCACCCTGCAGGGAGCTCGCTGGGGTAAGGTTTCTCCAAGGTGTGATTTAGGTTTCCTCGGTGCTGCACGTCTCACTTGCTTCTACTTCACCTAGTGACTCCCAGAGCTCTCAGGAGTCCTCAGAACCCTCATTATTGGGCTGGGCAAGTGACATCCTTTCTCGTTTTCTTTGTAGCTTATATATTTGTAGCTTTGTATATTTATAGCAGCCATCCTCTGAGCTACGGAATACAGATGCTGAGAGAAGATCGCTTAGGCTGCTGTGTGCTGTGATACACCATGTTTTGCACCAGTGCTTTCTGCGAGTCCCCAAGGTGGATCAAGACCTGTTAGATGTGGGGTGCATCTACATGGAGGGAGCATCCCACTCTCAACCTACTTTTGGATGCATTTCATGAGCCAGTGCGGCATGGGATGCTCTAGCCTGTTAGTAGGGTCAAGCCAAAGACGTCATGAGCACTGTACTGGATGATATTAGGATTACTGCCCACAGCAGGGCCACTACTACCTGCAATCCTCTTTTCTCCAGGAGTGAAGAGCAGGCAAAGTGCTGGGTGGCAACAGAGCAAGTCCTGGGAGAGGATCCTATGTCCTGGACTCCTGGGACACAGGGCCTGGGAAAGGCCAGAACATCTTTAGCCCCTGCATGTGATGATGGTGGGATTTAATCCCTTAGGGACAAGGCTTAACCTTGCTACCAAAGTGACAGCAGTGCAGGGAGTTAGTGATGGGAAAAGGCAGACAGGGACTCCTCTTCAAAAACACCCCAAACGCTAGAAGGATCTCATTTTCTTTTTGTTGTTGTTTTTTGATTTCTTTTTGTTTTCTGGATGAGTTTCAAGGATGCCACATGGCATTGCCCACTGCAGGGCCAGGCTGTTAGGCTATCCAGGAGCTGGGTACAACAACAGTTGAGCAGCAGATGAGCCAGCCCAACTATACTTAAGCCTTTCTGTCCTGCCTTGCTCCTAGTCACGGTCTCATGCAGAATCCCCTGAACACATAAGCAGTCTGGGTGCTGAGAAAGGAGAGCCAAAACCAAGCTCTTGCTCGAAGCATGGCCACACAGGGCTCATTGATGTTCAGGCTGTTCCCCCTGTCCCAACTTGTCCATTCTCCCCCTGCATGCTGGTTATCTCCTCGATCTTCCTGCTCCACAGTGCATAATCCAAATGCAATGCGTGATGGAGCGGCACAGGGTTCCTGTTTGTGCCGCTGTGGTAGATTCCTGGAAGGCAGTGGCTGCAGAAGGCTTGAATCTAAAGACACTTTGCCTTAGTATCTTTGTTGCTTAGGAAAAAAATGCAAGGAAAACAACACTGTGGCTTGGCTGTGGGGTTGCAAGAGCGTATATGAAGCTAGCAGTTAAAAGGAAATGCAGATTTTTAATTCTAGTTGAGCAGACCTGATCTACAGTTAGAAAAAAAAGCCAGCAAATATCAGACCAAAATGTCTGATTGAATTCCTGCCCACAGAGCTCACAAAATCATTCTGCCGAGCAGCACGTGCAGTGCTATGTACATAGTACATTGTGTTATGCTTATACACTGTGCTGTGCATGGGGGGAAAGGAAAGCCTGGCTTTGGAAAGTGTTTGCAGAGCCTGGAATAAGCTCTAATAAAGTTCATCCCTCTGCCTGTGTCTTTCCCCTGCCCGTTTGCTTAGGGTGAATGTAGTATTTTCTAGTAAAACTTTTGAATTGTATTTTTTTAATATCATTTACATGGAAGAAAAAAAAAATAATGGAGTCTATTTGATCCCTACAATAAGCCAATAGCTGAATGTGTTCCCACCTTCTTCTCCAGCAGGACTTGCTGCCAACAGCTTTACCTTTGCTGCTGCTGTTTTTTCCCCTGTCATAACCAACCTGGCATGAGGTTTCTGCAGTTGCGCTGGCTCCCAGCAAGACCCGCTCCAGCACGGAGGCAGCTCGCAAGCCTCGCGGAACATCTTGCCTGTGGGTTTTGTGGAGAGTGCCACATCCCATGACAGCAGGCTTGGCCATGCACACCTGGGGGACGTCAGAGTCCCAGGCTCAAAACCTGCCTCTGCCAATGCAGCATCCAGATCCTTGGATATTGTGCAATGCAGGTCTTCAAATTGCTCTTTGGGAAGTTCTCCCAGACATTAATGCTGAATTTTAGCAATTTTTGAACTACTGGGAAAACTGGAGGAAAGTTAAATTTGCATCAACATTAAAAAAAAGGGTAAACCAACCTGCTAAGGTAATTGGTAGGAAGCACTTGCCTGCATGCTGTATGAATGGTGTTTTGGCTAAGAGTGAATGACAAAATCTCAATGTGGCACATATGAATCAGATGAAAAGATATTTATTTAATTAATTCTGAATGATTTTTGGAGTTACGTTTCTACTGGGACATCAGGCATTGTGTTCTCCATTGACCTTGCTGCAACTTTTGTGCCATTTTGTAGTATTTTTTTTTCTTTTTCTAGAAGAATGACTAAAGATTGCTGAGTGATCACAGGGAAGCTTGAATAAGCTAAGGGGAAGAACAGCGCTCAAAGTGGGAAGAGTTCATCACCTCTTGCTCTTCCTTTATGTAAATAAGGGTGGACAACATGATGATGTCCCCCAAAAGGAAAAAAAAACAGATTAAAACTGATAACAGGTCAACTCTTCAAATGTCTTCTAGTGTGTTTTGTGGCTGCTCATTAAGGTTTCATGGCAAATAAAAGCAAGTCTGTCTGTGGCTTCCTTCAGGTTAGCTTATTTAGGAATGATTAGATCCCAAACCTGGAAATTAAACCAGATCTGGTTTGGAGGCACGTGGACAATTCTTGCAATTTTTAAATGTATGGCATATTTTCCTAAAAGAAAAGAGAAAAAAACTCTAGTTGAAGCAAGACTTCATTCTGAGGAGTGCTCTGGCCTGTTTTTTTCAGAAAGCCAAACGGTGAGATCTTCCTGGTGCAATTCACTGAGTGTTGTGACAGCTGAACACCAAGTTGGAAAGGGATGGTGGTTTTGCGTTTGCTCTATAGGAGCTGAGATGTGAACATGACAGACTCCAGTAATTTCTGTTGTACTCTCTTTAGTATGGCCATTTTTGCATATGGCCTAAGGGTGAGGACAAGGAAACCCCCAAAACTGAAGTTGCTTCCAAGGGCAGTGGCATCTGGGCCAGGCTCAGGTGCAGGGTTTTACCCTGGTAGGAGGGCAGCACAGATACGGCGTGACCACATCCATAATTTAGCTCATCCATTTGGGTGCCTGTGCATGGAAAGAGTGAGCTCATCTCCTCTACCAGCTCAGGTGACTGGAGATGATTAAACGTGACTTGGTGCCACCTTCAAGCTTCCATTCCCCTTCCAGATTTCCACAAGAAGAACCACGTCCTGTGACAGTGTGGACCAAGACAGTGGTTTGGACTGAATAGCCTGATTCTCCCACTTTCTTCCCTCTTGCTGCACTTGTTCCAATGCCTACAGTGACACACAGTGGTGATGAGTTTCTGCTGTGCCCAAGCACTTGCCTTGACAAAGGGAGGTGGAGGACCTTGGAGATGGTTGCAATGGACCAAGTTCCTCCTGCAGAAGCACATGGCTGGCTCTGCTTGCTGATGTGACCCTGGCTTCAGGGCTGCTTCTAACATGGCCCGATAAAGGTGCCTCAGTTTCTACTCTTTCAACCCAACATACCGCCCATTCACTACTGAGTTTTATCACAAACGGTAGTGAATTGTGGGTTTCCTAAGCTGATTTGTATCATAAATGCTGTACTCAAATCCTCTTTATTTTCTGTGACAATGCATTTTTTATCCCTCTGTAAGCAGCAACAAAATAAAAATTAGCTTTTAGCCTCTTGTATTTCCACTGCTCTTTACTCTCCTGTTACATTAAAGCCAGCAGCCAAGCCTGGCAGAATTGCTCCTTGGGAGGATGTTCCTCAGCCTCCTTGCCCACAGCCCCTGTTTTATGTAACACATTTGCAGGGGAAGTAGGTGGCTGTTTTCACGAGTGTTCATTTACTCCTGGTATTCCATTAATCCATTCCTGCCATTTTTTTTCTTTGCCTCCCTCTTTCTCTTGGCAGGATCAGATGAGGAGCTCGAGAGGACTGGGCTGCCTCCCTATGGGAGCCGCTGCTGCACACCGTGTACTTCCAGGCAAATCCCTGAGTGCTTCCAAGCTGCGGATATTCAGATGAGACAGAACTTGCTGATACATCTTGCTCCAGAGATCTAAAAGCAGGGGTGAGGTGCAGGATGCAAGCGAGCATGTTTTGGAAAGCAGTGAGTTTGGATGGAAGAGGGGAGAGAAGAAGAAAAAATAATAAATAAATAATAATAATATAATAAAAAAGGGAGGATAAAGTGCATCTCTGACAGATGTGCTCCCTCCAGGCACCTGGGCTACCTGTAGCTAAACCCAGGTGGGAGGGCCTCGGGGTGGCCGCTCCGCCTGGTCCGTGAGGAGGGCTGCGGGGCGCAGCGGATGCTGCTCCGGCAGCGCGATGTGACCACGGGTCAAGGTCAGGCCGCCGCATCCCTCCTCGGTGCACCCGTGCGGCTGCACAAACGGCCTTTCTGGCCCCTGCGCCCGCTCCGAGGCGGCCAGGGGAGCGCGGCCCGGGGCGTCCGTGCCGCCGGGCTGCTCCTGACATTTCCGCCTGCGAGTGCCCGTCCAATTGGCGAGGCCAGGCGGCGGGCTGGAGCGACGACATGTGAAATATGATGATTTTGTGCTGAGGAGGAGGAGGAGGAGGAGAAGCAGAGGGGAGCGGGGGTGGGGCGGAGGGGGAGGAGGAAGAGGAGGGAGGGAGGAAGGAGCGCTGGCGCTGCCTCATGCCGGGGGCCGTGCGGAGCGGCGGGGCCTGGCGCAGCCCCCGGGGATGGGCCCGGAGCAGCAGCAGCAGCAGCAGGAGGAGGAGGAGGAGCGGGAGGAGGACGCGGCCGCCGCACAGGTTGGGCCGGC
>VWPW01029429.1:115091-161038 GCA_013389825.1 Crypturellus undulatus
GCCCCGCGCTGCGGCTCCCCGCGCCGGCGGCGGCGGCACCCGCCCCGTTTAACCCCCGCCTCGGAGTCGCCCTCCTCGGCAGGAGCCGCCGTCGCCGCCCGGCTAAGGCCGCTCGCCTCAGACCTCGCAGCCGGCGCCGCAGTTGCATGGGAAGCGCTTGACCGCCCGCCGGTCGTTAACCCTCTCCCGCCACCGGGCTGGGGCAGGCGCTGTCAATACCGCACCCCCCCCCCCCCCCAAAAAAAAAAAAGAAAAAAAAAAATTCCGAGTTATTTAACCTACAGCAGCGGCCGTGTGAAGTGTGCGAGCTGCTCCTCTCCCTGCTGTAATGACTGTGCATTTATCCCAGAGCTGAGTGGCAAGTTCTCTGTTTATTATTATCATCAACTCCCCCCCCCCGCCACAAAAAAAGAAAAAGAAAAAGGAGAGGAGGAGGGGGAATCTTATGTTCTTTCAATAAAACCTGCCAAGAAGGACCGCTAGGACCAACCACCCCTCCCCGCTGTGCCGCTGGGGTGGCCGAGTCTTATTTATTAATCTCTTTGCGCGGCGAGTGACAGTTCTCCTGAAATGATAATTGGTGCACTGTATCTTTAAAAGGTTAAAACCCTGTTCAAAAAGGCCTAGACTCATAGTGGGAAAAGACAAGAGAGGCTCTGGCTGTCTTCGGATCCAGAAAACAGCTGCTGATTAGAGCCTGCGTCTTCGGGCTGAATTTATTACATATTTTTCAGCAGCAGGGATTCTAGGAGGAAGCTTCCGTTTGGGTTTCTTGGTCGCCGTTTATTTTTATTCGGAGGAATAACAGAGGAAGGATTTGTTCCGGCTGGAGCATGCTCACAACCTGCAAGATCTCCCATTATTAAGCTGCCTAGTTTGGAGCTTTAATGTACATTTTTTTTTAAATTCTTATTATTTTAAGAGCGTTCCTCTATTATTTGGCAGCGTGCATCTGATTTTTTTATTATTTTATTTTTTGAGCCCTCCTCTACCCCTCCACGTTTATTTCGAAAGGAAGCTGATCTCGTAATGAGCTTTCTCCTTCCTTACTTGAAACAGGTGCTAATGAAAGAATGTAAATAGCACTGGCTGAGCCCAACATATCATAAAGAAGGGAACAGCCACCGCTTCGAAACCAGAGGGGAATCTGCCAGACACCAACCCCACAAAGGTAGGCACCGGAGGGCTTGCTTTTTTTCCTTTTTTTTTCTCTTTTTTTCTTTCTTATTTTTTGTTTCCTTTTTTGGTACCCTGTGGGTGTTATTTGCAAGTGGGGCTTCTATTATTGTCATTATTGTTGTATTTTCCCGCACGGATCCTGCGGCGGCCGGGGTGAGATTCCATTTTGCCTGTGCTTATCCTGCTCTTATCCTGCTGCTCAAGGTGTCGGGTTGCCGAGTGGCCGCGCGCCCGTGTGTGACTGTGACTGTGACTGTGTGCGGGGACAGCACCCGCGCCTGCGGTCACCTCGGCGCCGTCCATCAGCAGCACCGAGCGCGTAAGCCCGCTCGCCGCCTAATGAGCTTGGCCCTGTCGCATGCATTTATCGTCGCTGACGGCAGCTTGCCGGGGGGGGCGGTTATTACTATTTTATGTCCCCCCCGGTGCGGCTGCAGGTATTGCTCGCAGGAGCGCTGTGTGCGCAGCGGCTACGGGGCGAGCGCGGGCGCCGCTCGCTCTCAGCCTTGGGGGTGCAGGGCTCCCCGGGGCGCCCGGGCGCTGCACGGTGCCGGCCCCGCGGGTGATGCCGCCCCGTGCGCACAGGCCCCATGCGCTTCCCACTCGGCCTTCCCTATGCCCTGCTGGGCGCCAGCAGTCGATGCTTGAGCACACGTAGATTTAAATATATCTGTATGATTCCAGCCCTTGTTTCTACATATTTATGCCTGCAGTCTGATACTGCTTTGCCTGCAAAAAGCTCTTGCTTTCGCCCCCCTGCATGATTTTTCTCCGGATGCTGCCAGGGCCGCAGCGGCGGTGCAGGTGGAGGAGCAGGCGGAGGATGCCTGGCCAGCAGCCGCCTCCTGCGGTCCCTCTTTCCCGGCTGGGTTTTTCCGGCTGCTTTTCCTGGTTGCCGGGAGGCTGCCCTGGCAGCGGGCGCTGCGGCGGCCTCCACGTGGGCTCCCCGCTTGCCCTTGGCCCTTCGCTTCGGTCCTGCGAGCTCTGAGGGCAAAAATGACATTTTTATGTGGAAGTTGCGATTCTGATCTCGTCCTCTTTAAGCCCATCTGAGAGCAGCTCTCCTTGCCTGTGTGCGTGCTTGAGGCATTGGCAGCTTTTGCCTGCAAAAAGGAAAGGGGGCTGCAAAAAAAAGTTTCTGACAAATCAGGAGCGCAAGCGGAGAGCTAGCAGCACACGGGATGAAATAATTATTTCCTATAAACAACCCCTTGAGGCTTCCTAGAAGGAGAACCCATGAATGTTGCATCTGGCAGATAAAAGTAATCCAAACTGAACGTGCCATGTTCCTCCCCTTCCCCCCTTTCTTTTTTTTACAGCAGATAATTTTTAATTAAGAGCTTGAGATGTGGGGTCAATACAGGAGGATTTCCTTCAAACACACTTTTGACCTGTTGGGTGCAGGGCTAGAGGAACACTCCTGAAGGCTGTTTATCTTTTTCCCCATTTCCTTCTCCATTCCACTGTGGATGTGATGGCTTTTAGGTCAGCCCGTGTTGCTGGGGCTTTGGGGCACGTGCGAGTTTGGATACAGCACCCTGTTTCCTTTTCCCTTTCCTCCTGTTATTCAAAAAACAGTGAATGCAACGTGGATATGAGCGCAAGACCTTCCAACTCCAAGCTTTGTAACCAGGAGAAAATGGATATTCCCTCCAAATTGTCCTATCAGTGACGCTCGGGTCGTGCAGGGGCAGCTCCTGTGGTTTGGGGAGGACGAGACTTCCTCCCTGGTTTTACTGCTGGGTCAAGGAATCAGTGCGTCCAGCGCTGCTACTGGATTTTAGTTTATTTGTTGAAGGATTCCTCCCTATTCAAGGGGATGCAAATCCTCCTGGCTATAATAAAATAGTAGGGGGAGAGACTGTGATTTATTGATTTACTTATTATTTCTTCTGTGTGTCTCTGCTTGACCTATGGAAAGTGGTGCTGTGTGGGATCTCAGCATTTTGCTTTCAGTCCTGAGGTTTTGCCCAAGTCTGCCCTGATTCTCTNAATCAGTGCATCCAGCACTGCTACTGGATTTTAGTTTATTTGTTTATTTGTTGAAGGATTCCTCCCTACTCAAGGGGATGCAAATCCTCCTGGCTATAATAAAATAGTAGGGGGAGAGACTGTGATTTATTGATTTACTTATTATTTCTTCTGTGTGTCTCTGCTTGACCTATGGAAAGTGGTGCTGTGTGGGATCTCAGCATTTTGCTTTCAGTCCTGAGGTTTTGCCCAAGTCTGCCCTGATTCTCTCCTTTTCGTGGTGGTTTTAGCAGAACTCAGTGAATTTTGTGTTTCGTTACGTGTGTGCGCGCAGAGCAGCTTGCTTGCTGCACTGCAGAAGTGGCCGCGCTCGAGTAATGCATCTGGTTACCCTACTATGAAGTCTCTGTAGCACTTTGGGACCAGAGGGAGTTAGTGGCCCTGCATAAATCTGACTTTTATTCTTTTATCAACTTCTGAGAAGGGGAAGTGAAAAATGAGAGCACGACTGTGACTCTCAGAGGCGCCACGGCCCTGGTCGCGGAACACGGTGGTGCTCTCAAAGGAAGCTGCTAATTATTTTGCTTGAAAACTGTAAAACTCCTGTAAGTTCACATGTCACACAAGTCCATGTTCTTTATTTTATTTATTTATATTTTTTCTTTAAAATGGTTCTCAAGTATCTTTTGTCATTTCTGGAAAACCTTGTGACCCTCCTGTTCAGTAGAGTGATGTAAATGGAGATATTGTCTGAGAGGATCAAGATGGTTGTAGATGGGCCAGGAGGTTTTAATGGACTCCTTGAGAAGCCCAGTTTTGGATGCTTTAAAGGCCTTCTCCTCATCGTCATGCATTAGCATCGTTCTGGTCTTCAACCTGGCCCCAGGTCGGTCCAGCAATTACCAGAAATCTCAGCAATCTTTATTCAGGATGTGAAGCTGGTGAGGAAGGGACCAGTGCCAGCAGAACAGTAATACAATATTGTCCTAAAACCATCATTTTTAATTGGACCAGCTGGGAGCAAACCTCTCTTCTCTTGTGCTGGGAGAAGCAAAAACCACTCTAGTCTTGTTTGTACCTAAAAAATACCTCCTTTTTCCCATGTAACAGCTAAATATCTGCATCTGGCTCGGCTGGAACACACATGTAACCTTAATTATTTTGGGTGCACGAAGGAGTAGCACATACCAGCACACTAATTTATTGAATGGTTCGTAGGTGCATGCAGTTATATGATGAAAGGAGGAATTGGTTGAAGGCTGCTTGTTGCCTCCCCATATTTAACCGTGCTCCTGACCTTACTGTAAGAGGGATGTCAGAATCCATAGCCCAAATCTCTTCACTTAATTCTTTAAAAAGCTCGGAAAACTTTTGTGCCGAGAATGGAAACATACCAGCTCTGTAAGTCCTGTGTTTGCTCCGCTCTGATCTCTGTGGTTTGCTGAGGTGGGGGGCAGAAAGCAGCACGGACTCTTTTGTTCCTGTTTAACCTTTCTGCTTCTTTCTTTCTCTTCTATGTGGGAAATGGGGAGGAGGGAGGGGGAGCCACTTGGCCAGGATCTCAGTGTGTGTCCCTGGCAGATTGAAAATAGAAGTAATAAGTTTTGACTTTAAGCTCCGGCTGCAGACAGCGGTGCTTGCTTTTCTTTTTCAATGACTGAGTGTTTGCTGGGCAGACACCAGTGCCATAAGAAAACGTGCAGGGGAGAGTGTCTCATTGTGTAGATAAGTGTTGCTCTTGGGAGCATGAGTAATCCTGGCTCTGGATGAGTTGCAGAGCAGCTCTGTGAGGTCCAAACGTTGTGGAGGTGAGCGCTGGTTGCTGTTGCCCATGGTTGAGGTCACTTAACCAGTTGGATTGCAGCCACCAGCGTGGCCAAGTTGCGGTCTTGAGGAGCTGTCGTTGAGGAGCTTCCTTGTTGGAAAGGGCTGTGGGATGCTCCATGTCCCCTGCAGCACAGAGGAGAAGGGCAGCCCTGAAATAGTCACTGGGGATGAATCTTCAGGAGCAGAGCTGGGCTGGACCTGTGGTTACAACCTCAGACAATCCAATCACAGAATCACCAAACGGTTGAGGTTGGAAGGGACCTCTAGAGATCATCTAGTCCAATCCCCCTGCTCAAGCTGGGACACCTAGAGCATGTGGCACCGGGACACATCCAGGTAGGGTAATGACCCTGACCTTAATGGTCCCAACTCTTCCTGAGTAAGGGGACCGTCCTCTGATGGTCTCATGGCTGGCAGGGAGCTCCTGCTTGTGAAGAATCTGTGGTTGGACCTTCAGATGTGTTCCTGGACTTGAGCGTCCCAACTCTTTCGCAGCATGGTCAAAACCCTAATGGAGACTCTGGCTCCTGGTTGCTCCTCTCCCATGCACATTCCCATCACTCTCTACCAGCTCTGGTCATTGTCGATGTGAAATCCTGGGAGCTGTGATGCTGGAGGATGGTCGATAAAATCTGGTCAAAGAGAAAGAGCCACCAGAGCCTTCGGCATCTTGGAGAAAGGGCTCAGGGCTCTGCTGACTCATGACCCTGGCTTGGGAGCTGCCAGCAAAAAGAAGTGAGTAAATCCTGATGAAACATGTAATTTGCTGCAAATAAGTCACTGCAGGATTTATTGTTCTCTTAAAGTGCTAGTGACAAAAATGAACTTTGCTCATGATGATGCTCTCTGAGATCATCTTGGGTGAGTCCTTCAAAATATTCTTCCATTACAAACAAAACTTTTAAGAGCCCCCTGCTTTTATAGTTGCCATTAGAGTTTTAGCATATTTTATGTATCTCAAAGGGTCAAAAGATGAATTTGAAATCAAAAGGCCTAGTGTGTTTGAAATAACCGGAAGGAAAATTGATAAAAAAAAGTGTAGTCCAAGCTCATATGCACTTTTAAATAAATGTTCCTGTGCAGAAAACACTCCAGAGATGGTCCCAGCTGTGCAAACACTCTCCCCATCTCAAGCCTGGTACCTCTTACCTGTTTCCGTCCTGCGTAATTTGTTTTTGAAAGGTGAGTTTCATATCCTCATGGGCTGTTTCCAGCTCACCCATGTGTTTTAGTCCACAGAAACAAATTCTTCAGCCCTCATCTCTATGTGGCCTCTACCTGATTCTGTTGCCTGTAATTGCATGTATCATTGCACTCTGACACCCCATTTTCAGTTGCTTTTAACAGATTTTCATGCCAATATTTTGGGGTTTTTTTTGGTCCTAGCATCATAGTGAATTTTATGGTGCAGTAAAAACAGGTTGTTTCACTCCACGTTGCTAATGTCTGCTCAAAAAGTGTGGCCAGTTTCCTTAACGTCTTCTGAAACTTATTTACTCTAGTGAATCAGTTGCTAGAAGTGAATAGTCTCTACTGAAGAAGTTGCATACCTGCACGTACCCGAAAGCATAGGCAGCTTCTGTGTTACCGATAGCTGCTTTGGATTGTGACTTTGATTAATTCATTGGACTGTAATTTTACGCAGTGGAAAAAATGTTGGAGGTGGGGCAAAGTGAAGGACCTGTACTGTGCACCCCTGGCAAACTGATGGAAAATATTTAGAGTGGCTCCTTGTCTCCAAACGAGATGGGCTGTCATGCTAAGCAGGCAAGTGGAGAGGCCACATGGGTCCGACCACCCACGTGAAAATTGATGATCTTGGGCCAATGTCAAAAATGATAAGGAAGTGTTCTAGTCTGTGAGGAGGCACAGTCAACAGGGCCTTAACTGCAGATTTTATTATTATTTGAAATATATAAGGTAGCAAATGGAAAAGACTATATGGGCAAGCTGGTTGCTTTTTGGAATGCTGAATATATGCTTGTTTGGTTTGGCTTATAGTGAGAGAGAAGGACACATTTTTCAGTTTGGGTAGAGATGATACTCTCTTGCTTCATTGCTAAGCCATGACAGAGAAGGGACTTGGAAGCAAAAGTCCCATTGGAGTTTGCGCTCCTAACTTCACACGGCAGCTACGTGGCTTATTCCTTGTCCTCCCTCCTCTACATGCTCATGTGTTTGCCAAAAGGCAGACTTAGGGGCTCTCTAAACAGGCCGGCTGCTCCTGAGTGCTTCTGGACCATGGTCATGGTTGGACTGATGTTCTCCAAGCTGGGGAGGATTCCCCACATTACAGGTGGTTTCATCCAAATAAAGACTCCTTGTTTCTGGTTTTGCAGAAACATACTGCCCTCTGAGGTGAAAATTCTGTTTCTTGGCTTAAATCCTTGGTGGCACCTTGGCATAAATGGGTCCTGGGATTATTTCAGTGACACGGATGTAGCTGGTGCTCTTTTGGGAAGGCAATTGTATGATTCTGCCCAGGAGACCTTCCTCACCTATGTAAGGGTAAGACTATTTGGGGCTGGATACCAGGAAAATATAAAGGTAAATAGGTGAAAGGCTGAGTTTGGTTACTTGCTGTGGCACAAAATCCCTGGCATGACCTTCAGCCAACACTTGCTTTCCAAACCTCTATCTTGCATCAGTAAATGGGACAATTTCTCTGCAGTAATTATATTTATTGATGCTTTAAAAAGGGGCTGCATTTCCTTGGTTTATTAATGGAGGAATGAAGCAAGTTACAATAAGGCTATATGAAAACTCAGAGGGTTGGTATTCCTACAACTGTCAAGACCTACCATCCTTTTACCACCTGAAATACTAGGAACAACCTGCTTTGGGGACTCTCCTGGTGGCCCAGGGCACGTTGCCTTAGTGGCTGAAGTCGCTCAGAGGTTCTTTGCTTGAGAAGAGGCCACCTCCCCGCTCTGTCTCCCAGGGACTTGCCACCTCTCTTAGGAGGACTTTTTGCATTAAAAAAGTCCACAGCTAATGGAGGAATCCAAGGAAGCAGTAATTAGTCTGCATCCCCTGGTACTATGTCCTTGGTTTGGGGATGCCCTTTATTCTTTTTGAGGCAAAAAAAAAAACAGCGTGAGTTGTGCTTTCCCATTCCTCCCAGAGTAAAGGTTAGGTTAATTGAGAAATCAAGAGGCTAATTTTCTCATCTAACTGTACATAGTGACTTTCTATTGCTATTTCCCCCAGCATTTACATATTTCTTTCCAAACGTTTAGATTTTGCTTAGCATTTGTGGACACAAAAGCTGTTTGGAAACCAAAGCTTCTTGTAAGAAATCTTGTCCTAAGTCAACAGTTGCATATTGGGATAAAAAAAGATGGGGTATGAGAACACTTCTTTGGTTTTCCATGACTCAATAACCCTAAAAATCTATTTCTGTGAGTGTTCAGAAGTGAAATATAAAGGTGGAAAGGGGAGAGAGGAGGCCTACGTTAATATCATATTAAGTTTGCAAAGTTAAGCAATGAAAAGATGGAGTATGGAAGTGTTTGGGCTGAATATGTAATCTTAACTCCCCTTTGTCTGGGTGGCATTTATCAGATAGGATGCAATCTTGTGTCATTTAGAAATTCCAATAAATAGATATTTAAGATAAACCTGATCATGTAATTAAAGACTTTTGACACTTGGCCAGATGCTCTGCCTTTATGTTTGTGTAAGTGAGAGTGGAGGGTGGCTGTGTATCCTAGTGCCTATCTTGTGGCTCTATCAAGTGGCTAAGAGGAGAGAAAAAAGAGGAAGCTCTTTGCCCAAATAACTGCATTTTCAGCATCCAGATGGCATGGAGGCATGGGGCTGTCCTCTCCATGGGGCTGAAAGGGAAACAGAAAAATATAATTATCTACTTAGCTGGCTAAATGACACTTGATCTGTTTTTTGCAACAGTTTATAAAAGGTGTGCCCTCAAGAGGGAAGGTTACTGTGATTTTTCCAGACATTGTTTCAGGAAGGAAATTCAAGCCGCCCAAGGGATGAGTGGTGACGCCGTCCTTGCTGGACTTTGCTGGGGATCCTTCTCCATGGGCTCCGTTGGCGTTAGGGAGCAGGACACCACGTGTAGTAGGCTGGGACCTATCCTAAATATCGGGCACTAGGATTCAAACCTTGCTTTTAATGCTGAAGTTTTCTACAAGGTAAGAGCCTGTAGTACTGGTTGCATCTTCTCATTTGTCCTTCCTGTTGTCCCATGGTTGCCTTTATTTCCTATGCTCCAAGAAACTTGTTGGCTTGCAAACAGGTATAATCTTAAGAGGAGTGTGACAAGAGGTGCTAAGGGCTGGTTGCACAAATCTGGAAACAAGAATATTGGAAGAGGGAGAATATTGGGAGAGAGGAGGGTTGAATCAATAGGTTTTACACAGCTGTCATGTTCTTCACTGACTGCTTATTAGCAAAAGTTTTTCCATGTGCAATTCTCTATGACCTTTTTCTTTCTTTAAGAAGTAGGAGATGAGTCTGTGGTTGTTTAGGCAGGATGAACTGCTCTTAAAAGACCAAGTTATGCCAGTAGGAGTCAACTGCAAACTGAGTGTTCCTAGATTTAGAAATGATCAACCCTGACTTGATTGCAAACAGAATGTTTTATTCTTGAGTACAAACTTCTGTATTTGCACCATATCAAAGTTCATAAACCGGTACAATTACCTTGGGAGCCTGGGAAATAACCCAACTTGCTTTTGGGGGGAATGGTTTTTTTAGCAGACTAAACCTTTTTAAAACCTAAAAGCTGCATAAGCAGCTTAAACCATTCTAAAGCCTTAGATCACTTTAAACAGCTTGTGCCAATATAAGGACTTAGATTATCTTAAATACCTTAAAGAGATCTAAAGCTTTAGTAAAAGAATTTGGCCAATCTCAGATTTGGGATTTTTTTTTCTTTTCATAGATAGAATGGTCACTGCTGGATGATTGGACCCAACTAGTTCTCATTAGAAGATTCCTGATTTTCTGTATATTTGAACTTTTATTTAGTTTTATTTTTTATTTTTTGGGGTACTTGAAGCATGGATAAGTGAATGTGAAAGTAGAATCAGATTCTATAACCTAAACCTGCCCTCTTTGTGCTTATGTTTGTGATCATCTGCAGTTTCTGTACGTGGTCTGGGTTATTTTGGTTAAACAGCTATCTAATTTTTAGGGGGCAAACATAATAAATTCTGTTATATTGTGATCACACCTTCATTATTCTTCAGGAAAAAAAACTCTAAGTGCCATTTGCAGGTTGGAGTCTTTCAAATTGTTCATGTAACTTTGGGGGAAAAAAAATCTCATCTTAAGATGTGGTAGCTTAATTAAGCCTCTTTAAAAATACACATATAAATGGGGGAATGAGTCGTAAGTCTGTGACTTAATGTTAATTTGGATGTTTTCTAATTATTACCTGCCTCTCTCTGAAGCTTTTTTGTAGTGATAATGTGAGATCTAATTCCTCCTTCATTTTGCAAGGGGCCCAATGTGCCCTCCCTCCCTATCTGAGCCGATCCTGGACATTAAATTTGGGCAATTACATCACTCCAATCCCATTCATGCCAGTGTCACTTTGGCCCTTTTGAGTGAAATTTGTCTTTATTGCAAGCCCCATAGCAGTTTGTGTATGTTTTTTTTTTTTCTCTCTCTTTTTTCTCCCCCCTTAACATTGCATGTGAATTTGCATTAGCCTTAAGCTCTGTGCACAGTCCCGGTATATAATGGTGGCTACTGGAAGAGAACCAAATGCAAACAAAATAGCAAGCAAAAATGCAACCGTTCACAGAGAAGACTCAACACGAGCAAACACGGCACCTTGTTTGTCACCCTCGTGAGCACCACCACGCACAGTATCTGCTCTCCAGTCCATGCTCTGTGACACCAGCACAAACATGTGGAGGCCTCAACATTGGGAAGAAAGTATTCTGGGGCTTTCAATTATGGTAACTGCTTTAATGCACAAGAAACTCGGGAAAACAAAAAAAAAGTTTTAGTTTTAGAAATACGACCTTTTCAGATTGCTAATTCAGGTTGTTCACAGTGCAGCTGCTAAAGAGTTCTAGGTTTCTGTATTTTATCCACTTAATGTATTCATTATTTGAAGAAATGCTGGATGAGTGCTTGCTTGAAGGTAAATAGCTTTATATTATTTTTTTCTTTCATTCTGCCAAGCTCTGGATTCTGTTGCAGATTGTATCATTCCTGCTTAGAGCAGGAAATCAGATTGCTCCTCAGTGTCTGTGAGAATATCTGGTGGAAAAAATCTGGGATTTTACAAAACACCTATTCCTCCCACCCCTGCTCCCCTAATGTAAGCTTAAAAAGAAAAGAAAAAAAAAGGTAAAATAAGTATTTCCAGAAATTCCTCGGAGGTTACACCATACTGGAGATCTCGCTCCAAACCTGGCTTCCTGAGCAGCTTACCATGTGGATGCAGCTCTGGAGTAGCTAATAAATTTAGTGCCTTTTCTTTGCTAGGCAATCTGGCCCAAGGAATTCAGGATTAAGTTTAGTCATAATGTAAACACATTTGAGCTGGATGAACTACAGCTAAATGGGGAGAGAGAGCAGAGTAGCCTTTTAAATCTGACAGTATTTCTTTTTATTTTCCTTTTCCCTTCTGCCTTCCTCCATCCACAGCCCGGCGGCTGGCGCTGGCTCTGCTCGTGTCCGTACTGCAGAGCAGTGGGTCTTTGCAGCTGTGATCTCCGTGCTCTTGCACATGGAAACATGGAGCATCTGCTTCCTTGCTGCTGGTCACAGCTTGGTGCAATGTCTTCCTTACACAGATTATCCACTTTCAC
This sequence comes from Crypturellus undulatus, assembly GCA_013389825.1. Lineage (NCBI taxonomy): Eukaryota > Metazoa > Chordata > Aves > Tinamiformes > Tinamidae > Crypturellus > Crypturellus undulatus. The sequence goes on from VWPW01029429.1 coordinate 126,863, forward strand.
TTTTTTTTTTTTTTATATATATATATCTTGCTCTCATGCCTCCACGCACCCACTATAGCAAGACCTCTTGCCCTCAGAAAGCCTCCCGTCCCATATTCTGTGCCATTCATAGAAATGCAACAGGAGAAAGTTTTCTAAAGCTGGTTCCAGCACGAAAGAAAACACACAAAAGAGCTTTTTCTCCCCTCCCCAATGACTCTAGTCTCCTCCCTAGTCGCTATATGACTGAAGTCCTATGGACTCTTTGCAGCTGCAGTTGCAGGGGATGCAACTGTGCAAAGTGTAAGAGGAAGCTGGGGTGCAGAGGGACACAGCAGTGGTATGGGTGTTTTGCAGGATACCCTGATATCCAAGGGTTGGACCTGTCTGAAACAGAAATAAGTTTGTTCTTTATTTCACACCAGCTGCAATGGGACAGAAGTTGGTGTAATCCACACAGCAACAGCAGCCTCCTCTGAGGAGGCCCTGATTTCAGCAAGGATCTCCATCCGGGAGAGCGTTTAAGCATCTGCTTACCTACAAGTGTGTGATTGATTGTGCCCCTGAGTAACACCATGCTTAATCATCTTCCTCGATGTTGATATTCCGATCGAGGCCAGCGCTGGCACCCTGCGGTGTGGGCAACACTGTAGAGGGCTGCTGGTGCTGAAGGCTGCAGCTGTAGCCTATGCTATAGCCTGGTGCTATAGACTATGTATATCTATAAATGATATAGGAGTTATGGGAGCTGTGGCTTAGGACGTGAGCAGTGTGGCTTGTGCAGTAGTGTGTGGGAGAAGACTGGAAGCTGACTGGAACAGAAGATGATCAGTGCCACTTCAGCGGGTCAACTGGTGAACATGGCAATGGCCTCATGACACGCAAAGCATCCACACGAGCCCAGAATTTGAAAGGTCCGTAAATTTGGGTTGGGATTAGGAGCCTTTTTGCTCTCAGTGACTTGCTTGAGCCTTGGTGTGTCAATGCTTGGAGGGTTCTGAGGAGGTGGGTGCACGTGCCCACATGCATGGCTGTATGGGGAAGGCGTGAAGCATAGAGCTTAGAGCTGGCACTTACCTAGGTTTGCCACCAAACTTGTAGACTCAAAAGAGTATCTCCAGCCATGGGATGGTGTCTACTTCCAAGCAGCACAGCATGGCAGCCAATGTCCTTGTTGGTCTTGGGGAGTGATGGTCTCCACCAAGATGTCTCTAGGTTCCAGCACAAGTCACCACACCTCACTGTTTTGCTGGGAAGCCCGTTGTTGATCCCAAGATGGGTTTTTTTTTTGAGGAGAGGTGAACTCATTAACGGTGCATCAAGACTGAAAAGCTGATGAGATGCAGGGCCAAGCAGTAAGCTAGTCTTCCCTGGGTTTGTGAGGATTGCATTGCACTGTGTCATACTTCTGTGAAGAAGGAGGATGTATTTTATGGCTGGACATGTTTTGTGAGGCCCAGCGTGTTGGATCAGTGTCCTGGAGGACACTGTGTCAGAACTGACTACCCTTGCTGATGTTTGGCTGCAGTGAATTAGCAGAGCTAAGAAATTCCTGAAGTTACTGGGCCAGAGATGAACCTAAGAATGAGTGGGCACAAATTGATGGAAGGTTTGGGCATGTCAGGAATTTAGGTGGAGTTTTTTTTCTGCAGCAAGTCTGGCGTGTGAACCAAATTGCAGTGGGAACAATTAGTATAAATTATTTTCAAAAGTGCTTGGACATTGAGGACAAACATGAAGATTACAGCTGATAACTTCAAAGGGCAAAATTGCTCCGTTTGCATTTGATGTCAGGGTAGAGAACATTACCCATGCCAAATCTGCTCCAAAAAGGAGCAGACTTGGGGAGCATGTGGGGGTTTGAAGTCTTAAGGGAGAGTGTTTGGGTCACCTCTTCCTGCTGTCTCACGGTCCTGTGACAAAGTGGTCACCCTATGTCACTAATGGGCAGCACATTAGCAGAAGGAAATACCTCAGACTGTGCGATACCGGTGCCTGGAGTTCACTGCAGGAGGGAGAGAGATGAGATGGGAGATACACTCAAGGGGGACCAGGAAAATGTGACCAGGAGTCCCCTGGTCACCTGCCCTGCAGGTGTGGGCTGTAAACCTGAAGCTCTGTAGGCCCTGTGCTTTAGAGGTGAAATAAACTCCCGCCTTGGTGTTCACAGTGACTTAATCCCAAATCGTGCATTGGAGTGAATGCTGGTCGGGCATGCTGTGATTCATCCAGCGCTGCCTCCAGGAGAAGGGAGCTTCTGGATCTGCCCTGTATCCCTGTGCTTGCTGCACCCTCCACTCCCCTCCTTGCAGAGAGAAAGGAAAGGACGAGGGTGGCCTTGGTGCTCGTCTTTCCATTTCTATTGCACTCTTGTTTGGATTGAAAGCAGGCATGGGAGACTCGTCTCCTTTACTGGGGAGGATGTGCATGAACCCAATGCAATAAATTGCACGCTAAAGCCCATCTGTGGAACTCGCGGTGCCTTGCTGGGTGATATCCATGGGCGTCATCCTTACCTGCAGAACAGCTCTGGCTGCTGATGCTCCTGCTCGGGTTGGAGCTCCCTGGCTGGGCCGGGCTGCAAGCCGGGCTCCTCATCAAGCCTCGTTTGCTGCCAGCGGCTACCCGTTGCCATGGCAGCAGGCAGGCACAGGGATGCAGGAATTCTGTGTGCAGGAGATGGGGGCTTGGAGCCCGAGAGGGGGTAGGTGGACCGAGGGTTTTGGCCAAGGGGAAATGACACGACCCATGGGAACCCAGCGAGCACCAGCGGGAGCAGCTGGATGGGTGCAAAAAAGTCCCCTGAAAGCTGCGGGCAGTGCAAGGAGGGACATGGGCACGTGATGGCAGATGCTACTCTCATTAGTCCTTCTGTGAAGGCAAACCTGGAGGGCATCAACCCCAACGGTGCAAGAAACGGTGAATTCCTCTAGTCTGAAAAGTCTTAAATCGCCCCTGTGTCCTGAATACCTCAAATCGTCTCTGCAGCTCTGACCTTGGGTTTTGAGGATGTCTCTAGCCAGTTGGTCTTCAGTGGCACTGCCAAGTATCACTGGGACACAGGATGAGATGAGATATATGATCCTGCAGGATGTAAACACCAGCAAGGTGAGGCAAAACTGGTGATGTTGTTTATAAAAGATCCCTTGGTTCTTAGGAAGTTTGATGCTGTCAACATGTGGCAGAAATCCTAAGGACTATTTTGGAAAACTTCATGGTTTTGGTGTTCCCCAAAAATGAAAAGAAAAAAAGAAAAGAAGAGAGAAGGGGAGCAACCAGCTACAGATATAGTATTTGCTTGTAAAATAAAGTGTTGGGCTTGGGTCCAACTTGCTTTATAAAATGCTGCACCTCACAGCATCCCCCTCCCTCTCCCAGTCTCATCAGATGTGGCGATACAGGTAGTCACTTGGGAAGTGATGTGACTGTAAGATATCTATCATATGATATATAAATATATTTATATAATATATGGGTTTTTTTTCCTTCAGCTTCTGTAGTTGTGTGTGTTCTTTCTCTAAATATGCATGAAGTCCTGTAGGAATTTGCTGTGATTTTTCACGGGACCGTGGTAAGAGAGGAATTAGTCCTCGGAGCTGGCAAGCTGCGGCACAGAAAGCTGAAATGCAGCAGGGAGGCTGCTGAGCAAAGAACTGAACTTGCACTACATATTTCCAGCCAAGTTTCCTAATTCTCCCCTTAACCTTTCCACAGAGGCATGGCACGAAGTACAAGGCTGATGTTAGACCTCAGTTATGGTTTCTTTTACTTTTTTCTAATGAGAACTTAACATTCTCTAGGCTCTTTGCTGTTCCACAAGAAAAAATAATGTTGTGGGAGTAACATCCTCATGCAGTAAATAAAATTGCACGTCTCTTGGTGCAATAGAAACAGCTTGCCTTCCCCCAGCTCCTGCCTTAGCACACCTTCCTTTAGGAACAGACTCAAAGTCCTTTAATTATTGACCGCCTAATGCAGGGCAGTGTGACATTATTTGTCAGTAATACAATACTGGAGGAACTGCACTTTCTCTAATTTTCCAATAAAGAAACTGAATCATGCACTGTGTGTGTTGAACTCTATATGTGCAATCCCTATATATGTAGGGGTCACCCATGTCCTTGGTGCACTTTGTGGGAGCGAGCGGGATGTGCATCCAGAGGCAGACCTCGATTATGTGGTCGAGGAGCTGTTCCACTTGCGTGCAATCCGAGCCCTGGATATTGCACATTTGCAGCTGGTCGTCCCTGTTAATTAGGCAGGAATGTGTTGGGATTTGTACCGGGCAGGAGGCTGGTTCATGATGAGATGCTCTTAGGTACTCAATAGCAGTAGACTTGAGTAAGTTCAGTGGGATTTTGCTTATGTGATACTGCCTGCAAGACTCAATCAGCAGAAAGTGGTGTTTGGAGTTGCTTCCTAGGCCCTCGGGTGCTTCCTAGGCCTTTTCTTTTAAGCACCTTTGCAGCCCCCGTGTGTCCCTTTGCAGCACAGCATCCCCCTTAAGGGTCTGCAGTTGAATCAAAGTTACATGACACTGATTTATGCATAGACATTATTATTTCCTCAGTATTTACAGGGTAGTAACACCTGGAGGTTGGATCTTGCTCATTTTCCAGGACATTCAGGCATAGGGTTACCGATAAGCTTCATAAGAAAAACAAACATGGAAAGATAAGGATGGCAGGTAGCAAGCACAGCAGGTCAGGCACCATCCTGAACAGCTCAGAACTGCTGATGATTCAAGAGATAAGGGAGGGTGGTGCTTCAAAAATAATAATAGCATCATCTCACAGTACTGAGGGACTTTTTTTTCCTTTTCTTTTAAGCACTATGTTTTGCACAAAATCATCATTTCCCATTTAAAGTTCTGGGCATGTATTTTCTGGGAAAAGTTTCCTCCTAATCCAGCATGCCACTCGTGCTTGTTTTTTTCCACCTTTGTGTTGCTTTATCCCATATAATTTGGCTAAATATTGTTGTTTATTCTCACAAGTGCTATAGAGCTCCCAGTGTCTTGTTAAACTGTTGGTTTCTACTCTTGTGATGCTCACTGGCAGCAGAATAATTGCATACTTTAAAAAGGTTTTTTTTCCCTCTTCTTAAATGCCTAATGCTGTCTTTAGATCTTAATTTCCATCATATTGCACTTTATCTCATCTTGCAAAGGTGGCAGAGCAGAGTGGTGCATATATATAATCTTTACCCAATTTCTTCCCAAAGTGTAAATAATTGCATAAGGTTAGAAGAGAAAAAAGTTGGAATGTTTATTGCTTTTTGTGATATCCAGAAAGTTCACTGTATTTCTGTGCTGGAAATACTGGCTCTTCAGGGGAAATAACCGCAGAGAGAGCGTTGTAAATTGCAACGTTGCAAATTGACGCCATGCGCTGGCGAAGTCATTGCGGGTTAAATAAGTTACATTCAAATCATTTGGGAATATATATTATACATACTTTTAAATGCAATTACTTGATCTGTCCTCCAGATTACCTAGGCTGTGTGCTCGTGAACCAGGCGGCTGCAGAAGGGTATTGCTGAAGGCTGCTCCTGGAAGCAGCCCATGCTTCCTTCAAGGTGCAGCAGTTACAGGAGCAATTAGGTGTTTTTTACATGCATGCAAATGCCGAGTAGCGGTTAGGCCTTGCAGCCGGTGACTGCTGCCTTCCCCTGCCGGTGGGCATGAACCTCCTTCCTGCCAAACTAGGTCTTGAGCATCTGCAGGGCTCATAAGCTAGAAAACAAGCCGTGGGGAAAACCCTTCTCCCTCCCTTTCTCTTGCTGTGTTTTGTTTCCTCTCCTTTCTGAGTGCACTGAGCAAAAATTTGCAAGACAAAAGAATTTGCTTTGCATTGTGCTCTCTTTTTTTTTTCTTTTCTTGCTTAGTGTCTCCAGACTTCATGGAAATGCATCTGCCATTTCACCACTTCCGGCAGCGGATGCAAATAGAGCATCCTCTTAGGAAAATGCTCCATCCCTTAAAATAACCGCTGCGGCTCAGCGGGGCGCGTGGTCGCGGGCTGTGCACCGGAATGCGTCTGCCAAAACAGCGAAGCCGCAGGGTAAAAATACAGTGGCCAGCAGTAATAAAGAGGGGTTTCTGCCGAAGGCACACACGCACTCTTGCCAAGTGTCAGTGCAGAAATGCACTGTGGGGGTGGGAGGTTTTCTTTTTTTTTATTTATTTTTCGTCCTCCCTCCTGCTCTTTGCTGTTTCCCAGAAGCTCCTTTGCTGGCTCCGTGCTAGGCTTCCTTGCAGTGCTTGGATCTCGTTCCTCTTGTTCCCTAACTTTGCTAAAAACTTCACCTAAGTGCCTAATAGGAAAGGGCTGTGCATATAACTTAATGGGTCAAAAATTTTATCGCTTTTGTTTTCCCCTGGCCAGAGTGGGACCGTGTCTGATGCATAGAGACTTGAAACCTGCCTCATATTGGAGTTTCAGTCTTGGTTCATTTGATGGCTGCAAAAATTCATAAGGTTTCTTTCAAGGGCAAAAGTGAGTGTCCACAAAACAGGAAGAAAAGTGACTTCTTTATTAAAATTGCTGGTTTGATGCAGCCTTATGCCCGGGGGCTGTGCGCTTGTAGAGCTTGCGGTTCTGCAAATGTCTTGAGCCACCATCGTCGCCTTGGCCCTGGGGTGGCCCCATGGTGCTTTCCCTGCAGTGGGGCAGGTGCTGCAGCTGGCCCAGCACGAGGGCAGGTGTGGGGACGGATGCTGCAGTGTTTCGATCTACCGTCTTTCTTGTCACCCATAGGAGATGCTAACAGCTTTTCAGAGGGTGAGATCCACTGAGCGAGAGGGACACGCAGTCACGACTGTCACAACATATTATGGCAGCAAATGCTCCTCTAGACTCATGAGTGTGTATGAGTCCAGTCCCGGGGCCTGCCTCCCCATGCATGAATTTCCCTTGGGCCGTGTTGGGTTCAGGTGTTGTTCCTCAGAACAGCTGCTTGACTGCAGCAGCTTGCAGCTTGCTTGTTTGTTTGTTTGTTTGTTTTCTTCCCTTTTATCCCTTTCTTTCATTTCGTTTGGCAGCAGCCATCCTTGCCTGTCCAGATGCTGTGTGTATGGCACCTTCTCCTGTCTTAATTCTGACTGTGTGGTGGGACAGGGCACAAACTTTGTTTTTATTGGGAATGCTTTTTTTTTTTTGTTGGGGTGATTCCCAGGAGACTAAATTGATTGCCGGAGACTGACCCTCAGCTTGCACTGCCTTAGCCTTAAGCAAGCTCTGCTTGTAATCAGTGCTTTTAATCTGTTTTGCAATCACCTAGGGAAGTAGGGGTTTCCCTTTCAGTGATGAGCACTTATTCCTCCACATGTAGGACCAAATTCTTTCTGTTGGCATCGTGTGCTGAGGCACCTGCGCTCCGTGGGTCCGGGACCGAGACATGGGGTGAGCCCCGCCGTGGGCTCCCTGTGGCTGCAGCGGTGAGACGGGACCTTCAGCACTGCTGGGTTTTTCCTTTTTATGCCTGCTGGTCAGCAAAAAATTTAAACTTTTAACTTAAATTTAAATTTAAAAAAATTAATCATGCAAGTTAAAGGACTTGCATGATAGAAAGTCTTAGCCCCTAGGAGGCTCTCAAAGCTTGACCTCCTGCAGTATCACTGCATGGCTGCATGATGGGCACTCAAGATGTCCTATCTTTGAGGATCTTTGAGATCTTTGAGGAGACTCATGTGTTTGAAGGTCTCATTTGCTGAAAGAACCTCCTGAAAGGGGAGTAACCATATTTTAAGTACGCTTAATCTGTTTATTCCTCTCAGGGAGGCCTGGACCCAGTCCTTTACATGTTAACCCGGTAAGCCAAGGGAGCAGTGTCCATCATGGCTCAGCTCTTTGTCCCAACAGCAGTCAGTTCTTAACCTTTTGATTTCTTGGTGGGGGTTGGTAGCCAGGAGGAGAAGTCCCCTCCACCATCCTTTCAGCATCACCATCTGAGCAGCACGCAGGGGGCCTGGACGGTGACTAGTGGAAGTGCACGGGGTGACTCGGAGTTGGGCCCAGGAAAGACACTGTGAGTGCAGTACAGCAGCTGAGAGCACTGCTGCTCCCCTTCCTGTGAAGCCATCCACATCTGGAACAGCTGTATTGATTTCCAGATCATATTAACATCTCTTAATCCCCCAGATCTGTAGAGCCCTAGCAGACCAGCTTGATAATATGTTCCTGAGCAGCTATATGCATTTTTAGGGATCTCATTCTATGCTGAATGTCTCACAAAAAATGAATAATGCCAAATATTCTGATCAAAGAGATCACAGAACTACTTTTTAATCACATCCTTTCCCTGCTTGATAAAAGCACGTCTGTACCGCTCTTGGTAATGACAGAGATCCTAAGAAGACACAAAAGGGGCTGTGGTGAAGATCAAGCTGTGTTCTTCTGGCCCCAGGCAGCTCTATTCTCCCAAGTGAATGAACCTCTCCAAAGGGACTCCAGTAGCCTCCCCTGTACCGTGGACGAATGCACCGCGTGGATCTGCTATCTCTGCTGCACACAGCAGATGCTACTTTGCTAGATACAAGTGAAGGAGGCTGCTGAGCTGACTGTGAGCACCAGCGCACAGTGCAGAGGACCCAACCAGGGTGATTTATGCAACCAACTAGAAGGGATTTCACTGCTTGGGCAGCATGACGTGCCCTGTCCCTTCCCAACATGCCGATTCCATCTGTGAACTACCTGCCTGGGGCTCTGAGGCCCTGCACCAGGTTTGTTTCCCTCAGTTCCTAGGCTCACAAAGAGCTTCTCCCATGAGCCTGGAAGCCTCCTCCGTCCTGAAGCCTTAATGCAGGCATCAGATGCGACAGAATGGATGCAGCACTGCAATGGATCTCATCCAGCCTTTTCAAGCTGAGGCTTGAGCATCCGTCCCCTGTGGGACCTGACCAATGTGCTCCCAATGTGTACAATATCAGCTGGAAGCAAAGGAGGAATTTGGGCGCTGGTCCAACTCCCACGGTGTTCCATGAGGTAGGGTTGCTAGACATCCGTGTAACATGATATTTCCTGTATTTCAGACTCAAATCCTATGACCCGTATTGAAAACATACAGGATACTACCTTTCCTGCATTTCCTGTGCCATTTTTAATATGGATGTGAGAAATCTCGCTATCACTTGCCCCCTCCCCTGCCCTATTTCTTGCAGTCTGCTCCTCTTCATCTTCCTCCCTTCCCAACATTGTGAATTTGCCCATCAAAAGGTGCAGACAAAATGGCTAGTGCAATATGTTCTGTTTTTTTCTCTGGAATCGTGAATTGCTCTCTCAAGACCTTTGACAGAGTCAACCAAGCTACATAACCTTGTTGTGATACTTGCTGCTAAGGGGATAGACTAAGCAATATCTATCAGGTGATTATCTAATTTTATTACATAATTGGGATATAAAACCAGATTATCCCAATTACTTAATGAGAAAGCTGATTTCCCCCCCGCATGGTCATGTTAGATTGCATCGTGAGAAGAAGGGCGAATTGCAGCAGTGGAGAGGAAGCAGTGGGAGATGTTAACTGCTTTTGAACAAAGTTCTGGTTCCTCATGGTCCTGGTCAGGGAGATGTAGTCCAGTTAATGTGAAGATTAGATAATATGATGATCAGAACAGAGCTATTTCCTTACTAAGAGGAGATTAAGGGCCTGTCTACATCATCATAATGAGAGACAGTCTTGTCTTAAGAGTTTGTAGTCCAGTATAAAGCATAGTCACTCTATGATGACTGAGCTGAATTTGGCACTTGCCAAATTCACCGTATATACCACCAAATATACATCAAATAGGAATAAGAATAACTGTAGAGCTAATCAGAATGCAGGACCAGAGACTACAGTGGAGCTGCCTTGATGCACGCAGTCCTCGCAAGGGCCATTACCCCATTTGGAGAGTTGGCTGCTTTTCCAGTTATTTAATCAAGTTCTCATGAGCTTTTTAGAGCTTGACTCAGCAGAGCTTGGTCTCAGATAGTTTTTTGTTTGTTTGTTTGTTTAGCACACCTTGCTTTTAAACAGGCAGCTCCCCATAGCAGTGATCTTTCAAGTCCTTTAACTTCTGCACACCCACAAATCATAAGAGCTGTGCTCTCTGCTCAACTGCTAGAAATGCAGGAATGCCAAATATACAGAGCAACTAGCTCTCTATGCTGTGCTAGAGAACAGCATCCTGCTACTGTGCTTTAGGCCAGCCTCAATTACTTGCTTGTTATCAGAGTGGAGATCAAAGTACATCATTTAAAGAACAAATGCAGTAAATACCTCGAATTTACGTATTTGCTTTTTTGGAGAAAAGTGTATTGTCACGACAAGCTCAAGCTAAGGTTTGTGTTTTGCATAAAGGAGGAGGAGGAGAGCCAGAGAGAAGTGTTACCTGAGGTGTCTGGATCTGCATGATGCAGCGTGATTTCTATGAGGATGCTGCTGCCGCTTGTGTAATTCATGACTCCACCTTGGCACTGCTCTGGGAGCTCTGCGGAGTCTGCAAATGTCCTCAGGTCTCTGGGTGCTGCAGAGTGGAGTCAGTGCTTCTTTCATCTTTTAAAATCTGACTTAGACATTAGCAATTTTTTTTTCTACCCGAGGTTTATTTTTAGTATTGCCAAAGAAGTTGCATACCTTTAAAAGTAAAAGAAAACTCACTGCTGGAGAGTCTGCAAAGGAACCGATTACTTTGGGTTAATCTGGCCTTTCTAAAGAGATTTCTTTCACTATGTAGTAGCTTTGCTCCATGAAAACATGTAGTATATTTTGTGGAAAAATGTAAATGAAGCGTCACTCAGGCTAAGTCCTTTGCCATTTTAATGCGAGCTGGAACTGGGGCAGTTCTAAGTACTATAGTATGTTCTCTGTTAAAACTGCTGAGTATTGCCTTTTCTCTGCTGAGTGTTTTCAGTTATTAGCCTGAGCTATAATAAATATTCACTGTTGCATGTAAATAAACCAAAATGGAGTCCTGCTAACTTGGTTGCAAATTCAACCCCTTTACTTCTAGAATCAGGTAAACGCAGAATTGACAGATCAGCTTTCTTTTACTTCTGCTAACTTGCAACGCAAGGGTCCTATTGAAAAAATCCAAAGATTTGGACAAGGTTGGTTATTGCCACATGCAGCTCTTGCAAAGTGTGAACTAACCTTAACCAGGAGCTCAGTGCAGATTTTTTCCCTGGAATACGTCACGGGTTGGGGTTAGGGAAAAGGAAGATCCTAGGGAAGTTGCTTCCATCCTACAGCAGAGCTTTGACTTCCCAGGCTTGCCCAGGTACATGCCACAGTTGGCTCAGATTCATCACCAGGCTGTATTTATGGGATATGTCCATCATGGGTGAACTTAGTGATGTACAGCTGACTTTTCTTGCACTTTTATTATCTGAAGTTCCACAGCAATGTCCTGTATCTAAATTATAGGTTGTGTAATTAAAATATAGAATTTAGTTCACACTTTCATATGCCTGCATAGGATGGTATTACAAGGAACTCACGACCAATCTGAAACACTTTCTGACCATTCAGTTGCAGCAAAACACCTGTCTTTGCGTTATATTGAAATTACTGTGTTCTGATACAGTAGGACTTGATGTTATGGCGACTTTATAATCAATTTTGTCATCTTGTTCACTGCAAACTTCTAAATTTAAGTGATAGTCTTTGTATACACGCTTCATCCTAAAGTATATGTGCTCTAACAGAAGCCTTTTTAAGAGAGTTAAAATCTGGTTTTGATTTTCTCTGCAGCTTTTATGTGCCTTGATAGACAATAACAGGCAATGACAGTCAGTGCAGTTGTCCATGATGGTATTCCATCTCCTGTCTTATACTTCCAGACTGAATTTGAGGTGTGGGAGGTGACCTCAGCCGTTGGCTGGTGCCATCCCACAGCACTGCAGATGCTCCCACCTTTTGGACTAACCTGGAGGGAAGCTGCAGCATGGGGAGACGGCTCCTCTCTGTTGGCCCTGCCTGGGCAATGGACAGTGCTCAGCCCTTGGGGGCTGCAATGCCCCCAAGTCACTGTCACCAACTGGAATAGGTGGCAGCAGACTGTGGCCAGTCCAATCCTCTTTGACTTGAGAAAGTGACAGGAAATAATTGCTGTTCTTCTCCTCCATCCCTTTCCTTCCTCTTCTAGCAGATGGGTTGAAAACAAGAAGCTACAAACTCCTGTCACTAGTCATCTGAGAGCAGTTATTTGTGTGGCTTTTATCCTCAATTCACTCCTCTGGAGAAGCTGGAGTCAGCAGAAATCCCCGCGCTCAGAACTGCTGGCTCAGGTTCTAGCAGGTGGAGCTTGAAATGAAGCTGTTTGGAAAGATGAAATAATCTTGAAGAAGTTGCTCTTTACTGAATTTATGCACCTTCTGTTTGCAAGCATGGCCAGTATCCCCAGCGGTCTCTCTGGCACATTCTTGATGGGCAGTTCTCAGCAGGGTAAATGGTAAAAAGCCCTATTCAAGACCTAGGCTTTTTAGAATTTGAAGGCTGCTTCTGTGGAAATGGAGAAAGACAGAAGTCCTTGCATTTTTTCCGCCTAAAAGCTGGACTATTTAGGCTTTTTCTTTTCTATCTAAAAGTGAAAGCAAGAGAAGGTCGAAGCTCCCACTGGTGCAAAGGAGGTGTGTAGGACCCCAACAGCTCAGCTGCAAGGAGGCCATCGCTCCACAATGCTCAGGCTTTTCCTGGCTCTACTGCAAAATCAAGATCTTACTCTGGATCTCAAAAGCCACAAGCAAACCTTATTCCAGCTACACTGGAAAGTGAATCTCTGGTTGTCATTTATTTTTCTTCTTCCATTTCTTTCTTTCTTCCATTTCTTTCTTTCTTCCATTTCTTTCTTTCTTTCCTTCTTTCCTTCTTTCCTTCTTTCCTTCTTTCTTTCCTTCTTTTCTGGAACTTTTCTCACTGAGGCTTCACTCCTTGAAATGTTTTATTTTAAGTCTCAATGGCAGAAACTACTTGCCAACTAATGGCTCTGTTGGTAATTTTTGTAGCCTGTTGAAGAGTTTTCTTTTGCAGTTTGACTTTTTATTTCATACTCCATCAAGTTCCTTAATGAAATTGTGCCCAAATCTTGCAAAAAATGTAAAAGAGTCAGAATTACAATAGATGTCTGTGGATGCCTGTGGGTACCTGAATACGAGAAATGTGTGGAAGATGTGTGAACCTTGGCATTAATAAATGGAGCTGTTGCACTTCGACTTGAATCACAGGCTATGGTGAGTTCTTCATTTCTTTACCATGGAGCATTTAACAGAAAAAAAGGCTCAGTGTGATCTGAGCCTCGCACCGTGCAAGATGCTCCATGGTCCCAAGGGCTCAGAGGTGCAACTTCCACGGTGTCGCTATGTTGCAGCATCTTGGCATCCAAGATAGCAGGGCAAAACGATGGAGAACAGGGTTCTGTTGTTTGTGTGTCTGAGGTGCCTAATATTTAGCTCCAATTTTGTCAGCTGGAGCTGCTGCTGCAAGTGTACGAATGCGTTCTGGCTTATTTGGGCAGCAGATTTGTTTTTCCTTACTGGCTCCGAAATAAGTGTGTGCTGCCTATCCTATTTAAGCCATTAATCAAGCTGCTTGCTTACCTCTTGGAGATTCTTAAATTGTTCATTGTTTAATTCAAACAGTGCTTTATCTGGGGAAGTTTACCATGCACATCTCACTTTATGCCTTTCCTCATGTACGTTTGGTATGGTTTTTAATTATTTCTTCTGCTATCCTGGCATTTGCTATTCTGCTTAAATGATCATGGAGATTTCAGACAAGCTTATTGCATGGCTGTCTTGTGTTGACATATAGGCGTATATTATACAGTCTTTGTGAATTAATAAAAGCGAATGTCCGGCACATGACACATCCAATAATTCCATGTGCAGCCCCTGAGCAGTGAGTTCCTCTGATTTACAGAACATGAGTTTGCATCTAGATTTTTTTTTCCTCTAATGGAGAAAGAACCAAATGTTGCCTATCCATATTTCTGTCTAACAAGTCACACCTCACCATTTCTTTTGGGAATAGTATTTCCTCAAATGTATGCATGGCTTATTTTGCTTGCTTTGATGTTACTCTTCATTCTTCTTCAAAGAAATAGAGGAACTTGCCTGGAGAAAGATGGTTGAGTCCAAAAGAGGTCTTTGTTTTTGTATATCGCTTTTGTTGTCCAACAATATTTCTTATGTTTAAAATGTATTTAGAATATTTTTTTTAGCTATATTCTTGGGACTTGGGACTGTGTCATGATCCCTTAACGCTGGGAGGTGAAGGTTTTAGCTTTAGCTCATGGAGCTATTGGTGTAGGGACCCTGGCAGAATATCATCTGCAGACCTTTCTTGTCAATGCATCCGATGGAGAGAGGGTTGTCGGGGCTGGTGGGGACAAAGTGCAACCCTACCCGCTCAGCTGGGTGAGTGTGATTTATTTGGATACTCGGGGTTTGGACAAGTGTGCTGAGAACCACCAGGCATCCCCACGGGAACCTCCAAACAGCAGCAGCCACCAGCTGTGATGGGGTCTGAACTGGCAAATAGAGAACATGAGACAGAGACTTAAATGGCTTCTACCATGGAGCAGCTCTGGCTGCGAGGTGGGCTCCCACGGTTCGCTTTTGTGCATCTCATAGACCACTGGGCTGCGTTAAGGGACCAGCTTGGCCCTTAAAGTTGAGTACTTTGCTCTCTATAGGACTTCAGAAAAACTAACCTCAGAGTTATTCATGCAGTTTTCCCACTTGTAAAATTGCATTAATAATGTTTGCATGCATTTTTTTTTTTTTTTTAGGAAGGGTTTTGTGCTCCAAGAATAGAAGTGCTATGTCAGTTGTCATTATTTATTATCTGGCAGCTAATGGGAGCCAATAAAAAGCCTGCAGTGTGATTTTGGGAGCTGAAGGCCTGCTGCCTTGCTGATGACAGTGTGAATGATTGTGGCTTTGGGTGACAATGAGAAGTGGAATTTCCTCTTTGAGGAATCCCCCATTGTTCCTCTTGCAGCTCTCACCAGGTGGTAGGTGTTTTGGATTAGTCTAGAAGGACACTGGAGAAATTCTAGAATACAGCTGACGTAAACTCGGGATTTTGGAATGTCAACTGTTGACACATTGTTGGGAATAGTGTCGCAGGGTGTAAATGCATGACGGAGGCTGTAGAGAGATACTTGAGCTATATATTTTAGCCTTAAAAGACTTGAGAGACCTGTAACTCACCAGAACATCATCTCAAATCTAAAGGGGATGGCGAAAAACTGAATTCTGTTTTTTCTCTCTCCCAGCTCTTCCTCAGAGCAGGTCAGCACATGTATGGCAGAGAAATTGCATAGGGCATACCAGGGTGCTATAATTTGATCCAATAGCAATATAATTGATCCAAGTAGCAATAGACCTGGTATAGTGCATGGACAGGGGCCTCCAGGAACCTCCCGAGCCCTGAGGTGCTGTTGAAGTGCCCTGCGCTGGCATGGCAAGCCAAGGCACCATGGTTGGGATGACGAGCGTGGGGGAAGACCTCGCTATTTCCAGGTATTGAAGCATCCATTTAAACTTTATGCAAAATCTGGGTTGCAAGGCCTCGTACTCTGACCACCGTCTAACCTGGGTGAGCTCCACCTACCCTAACTCTAGGTTGCCACCGAGTTTTGCGGTTTTTACCTCAAGAGCATTTTGGAAGATGCCAGATGTCTCTGTCCCTTGCTTTGAGGTGGCCACTTTGGACTTACTTCTATTTTATAGACTGACATTTTTGAAGCTAATACATTCAATAAATTTATATATATATATATTTATACACACACACACACATATATATATATATACACAAACTGCCTCTCTGTACTCCAAGGTGCTGGCTGCCTTAGACCACGGATCAGTCTACAGATTTATTTTAGATCTTAAAAAAAAAAAAAAAAACACCCTATCCAACTATATATTAAAATATGCAACTCAACATTTTAGATAATTAATTTTAGGTAATTAAACAAATCCTTAAACATTTGTAGCCCACAGTTTAAACCTGACTTCCTAGTAAGTATGGACTGTGAGTAGAGTTTAAATCATTATGTAGTTATCTGAGAGGGAGAATAAAGAACCTGTGGCCAACAGAAACGTCACATCACATATCCTGGCTGACTTGCTGTTGTCTATCAAGGTACCTTTGAGCTTTCAAATATTAGAGCTTTTCAAAGGAAAACACATGGATACCACCTCTTTCGTATTAATATTTCCTGAGAGCTTTTCCTTTCAAGTGTTTCTGTTTTTGGTGGTGCCTTTTTCAAATTAAAAAGGGTTCTCAAGCCTTTAAACACAGTATGTGTCCAAAGTGTGGAAAATTCTCTTTGACTCTTTGAAGAGTCTTTTTTTCTTTTTTTTTTTCTTTTTTTTTTTGTCCTTAAAAAAAAAAAAAGGAAGAAAAGGAGGTAAAAAAAAAGAAAGAGAAAATGCTGGCTGGTGTGCTGTGCAGGGCAGCTCGCTCCTTTCAAAAGGAGCATTTCCGAGAGGCCGGAGCTTTGCTTTGCAGGCTCTTGGTGTTACCCAGATCAAGATGAATATGCATGCAGATACACTTGGAAATATTTGTGTGATCTGTATTAACCGCATTTGTGTTAACAAGGATATCCAAGCACTTGTGCTGTTGGCATCCAGCAGAGGAGCCAAAGGAGCCTTCCTTGGTGGGGAAACAAACAAGCCAAAAGCTGAGTGGGATTTCTCTGAAAGGTTCTATGGAAAAGAAGTGACACCTGAGAGTCCTGGCATCATGGGGGACAGGAGAAGGGGAAAAGAATCTCTCAAATACGATGATGACTTTGCTGCTTAGGAAGAGGTTTGCCTTACGGCTCGCTGAAGCTATCCATCTACCTGCAGTTACCTCCTGCAGACGCTGCTAAAATGCAGCAAGTCCAGCGGGTGCTGAGATGTGGTGGGATCTTGCTGGAGCGAAAGGCGCTGGATCCTGCCCTGCTCTTTTATTCTCTCCCTTGGTGCTGGATTTAGGGCTGCGGTGGTGACGGAGGGCTCAGTGCACAAGTCACAAATCCATGTTGGCTCCTTTAGTTGACCAGGGGATGCTCTGTCCTTTTTAATCTGTGCAAAACTTTCCTGGAAACCAGATTAGATAGTTATTTGTAGTCTATCATTATCTGATTATCACAATACTGATTGAAGGGCAGAGAACATGGTGCATATCTGACCCTGGAGCGGCTGCAGCGCGTGGTATACTGGAAACCTACTGCAAAAGACAGTGTTTGGAGGCTGTATTAGCAGATGATTATGTATTTCTGTTGCTGAAACAGCTTTTGGGGTAACACTGGACACTTGCTACCATTTTGTTCAGTCCTGAAGGTTAAATGGTGAGATTTGGGACCCCTTGGCACAGAAGTATGCAGCAAGTTTAGATGATTTTCAGGGAATTCCTCTGAGCGTGAATGTGAACTCCTAGGGACAGAGCTGCTGGCCTTAAAGGGGGCAAATCCAAGGCTCCACTTGCTGTATCTTAGCAGGACTTCGCATTTTTTTGTCCTCTGGGTTATATGCCTTTGCCTTGTTGGGTTGTTTCCTGGTGCTTAGAGGAGGGGAGAGGGAAAAAAAAAAAGGCTGCAGCCTTGTTCTGATAAGAGATTTGTGCTATAATGAGAACTCCTTGCTTTTATTAGTGCTATTTGCATAGACTCGGAGCATGTGGAAGATAAGAGGCTTAAGCTGTTTAGTGCAGGGAAATGTGAGGTAGTAATGAGGTTAGGTAGGAAGCGCTCAGTGGCTTTATTACATGATGCTGAGGAGCAGGGTCAGACATGGGGACGGGGCCCCGAACCCCTCCGTCCTCTGTTCTGGCGGCAGTTTGAAATATTGGACACCCGAAGAATTCCCTCCTCCTCCGCGGCGGGCAGCGCGAGGTTTCACTTCTTGGCCTCTCCCTCGCTCCCTCTGCATTTACACCCTCTGCTCTGTGTTCCCTGTCTGGTGGGGGGGTTTATCACCTGTCCAGGTTTTAATGGGGTGAGATGATGCCCAAGTGCCTTCAAAAAGCTGGAGCGGGTGGAGAGGTTTGATGCTGCCCTTGGTCCATCTGGTGCCTCTGCACTCTGGGGGTCTCCAAGGCTGGAAGTTGCTACGAGACAGATGAGTTTATTATAACCATCTACTTAGACCTGTCTAGATGCCGGACTAAGAGCCCTTTATTGAAACAGGCTCCTCTTTGGGATATACTGTTTTGCAAAACCACTTAAAGATGTGTATATATACATACATATATCAGTAGTGCAGTCATATATGTCTGTGTATCTGTGTGTATATATGTATTTGATTGCTCTAGTGATGGAATGTCCTGTGCAGATTGGTAGGAAATGCAGTTATTACGTATTGCAGCCGCGGTTCACCCCATCTGTTCTTCAGCTAAGCATTGATCTGAAGTGCAGCTGCTCATTCACAGGACACTTTTTACTACTTTGTGAAATATAGAGTTTTCCAGGGTTGAGTCCCACAGCTCGGTGTGAGAAGACAAAATTCTTCATAAGGTCCTATTTATGTTCCCATATATTTTTCCAGTAAATCTTTCTGATTGCAACTAAAGGTGATTCTAGATAGGAGACTATTAGCAAAGTGGATTGAGATGTTTGACCTTTGGGATTGAGGAGCAGCAATTTGCTTTATTCATTTCAAAAATATATTAGGTTTAGGAGCTTTTTTTAATTGTAACAAAAAATATTCATTACATGTGTACAGAAGTGCCTTGATATGAGGCCTTCCAAAGGCTTAAATCCCAGAAAACAGAAGTAGTCTTGAGGATCTGTGAGTAAGTAACGAAGAGCCGTGAGAAAGCAATGCCCTGCTGCAGATACTGGGGCTGGCTCTTCAAGGCTGAAGCCAGACTATTATCCCAGCTTGACTCAAAATGATACAAGTTGTCTGATTAGAGCCTCCTACAGTCCTCTTGACAACCAGTAAGTTTTTTGGATAAGATTTTTATAGGCTGCCTGTGATATTACAAACAGCTGATTGTTAACTGTCTTGCCAAAATGGTAATTAATCACTGTTTTGATTTAAAATATCATTGCTATTTCTGATAAATCAATTGCTATGCTGTTGATTGTCATCTGGTCTTTTCTTGTAATCCATTTTTCCTTGTTGTATCTCCTAGAATTTGCCTTAGGAATCTCAGCAGCACCCATGCTGGGATGAAAGTTGAAAAAAGCTCTATAACTGGAGAAAAAGAATGAAAAATCACGGGGAATTTACAGTCTCGTACTTGCTGGTGCTGTTTCATGGTTTCTGGGAGCAGAGTGGGAGGACTGGGGATAAAAGCATGAGTTCTGACAGACTAATGTACGATTGCCAGGTGAGATGCACAAGATATTAAGGTGCTTCCTACAATTTCCTTGTAACATCTCTCACTTCTGTATTTTTGCAATAAGACCACATAGATGGAATGTATCTCATTTAAGAGCCACAGTCTGTGCTGAGTTCCCTGGGCTGCAAAAAATCCATGGTGCATTTAGTTTTCCAGATAGAGAACCCAATTTCTTGTGCAGCATATGAAGAAAAGCCCAACTGCGCGTCTTCCTCCTCGACTGGTGTGGTTTGGACCTATTCCTCTTTAAATTGTTTTTGCACATGAGTACAGCACAACCAGTTGTGGACAGATACCTTCCTGGATACATGTCCCACTCTCGCCTCTAGATGAATGTGACTGAAACAGCAGTTTAATTTGCTCATATTAGCCCCCCTCGGCAGCATGCACAGCTCTCTTGAGCAAGGAGAGATGTCGTCACCTGCACTGAGAATATCAGCACGGCCCATCTCGTACCATGTGTAACATGGGCACGGATGCCTTGAGGGCCAGAAATTGTTCGCTGACGGTTGTTTTTTTTTGGAAAAAGAAGGCAAAGGACTCCTCCGTGATGTAGTAGCACGTTATTCCCTCTTAACACTGAATGAAATCATGCCTTTAAACTCCTCTAGCTGCAACCCTAAGACTAGCTAACAGGAACACTGGAGCTGGTTCATGCACTGGACCGACAGTATGGGGGTGAAATCCTTAAGGTTTTGCTACTAATGCATTAAAGTAGTGTCTGTTCTTTGCAGTTTGAAACCCTGCAGACTGGTACTGTGTCTGTTGGACTTTAACAGACTTAACGGTGGCTTCTTTTTCTCTCTTTCATGCATCTCGTGCAATGGGGAAGCTGCAGTCTGAACCTGTGAAACTACTTCTGGAAGGAAGCTCAGTGCATTAAACCTGCAACTTGGTAATTTTAGGGGAGCGGAAGACTGAGAGCTTTGCTACAGTTTACTTGACCTAGTTAAGAAAAATAACAGGTTGCCTCAGGCAAGTAGTTAATTTGTGCTTCCTCCTGCTTGTGGCATGTTGCACACTGCGGTATTTCCCATGGGTGAAGACAAGCCTCACGGTTCACAGGAGATCTACCCAGCTTTGCAGCCACTATGTGGTGTGTTAGGTAGAGAGGTAGATGCTGCATCTGAAGGAAGATGCAGCAGAGCTGTACGGGAGCTCCAGAGGGTGTGAGACCTCAGTAGTTGACTTGGGGTGGGATAGCACTTTCCCTGTTTTGTTCTCCTTGGCACAAGTGCTGCCTTGCTGGGTCATTTCCAGTGACTCTTGTTGCCAGATTCAAGGACCTCTCTGTCCTCTGTCATTATTGGAGGCTCCAAGGTGGTTGCAGACCTGTCCAGGTGACTCTTAGAAATGCCATAGGCCTCTGCCAGATTCCTTTGCTGGGTCCTTTCGTCTCCTAACGCCAGTCCCTCCCTGAAATGCACACGTTTTGCAGCTTATCACTGCATCAGGAGTTTGCTTTTTGGAAAAGCGTCAAACATTGTGGGTGCAGAGCTGAAGTCCAATGAAGAGGAGGTGACAGTGTTGCGTGCAGTCATGCTAAATTACTCTTATTAAGAAAAGTTGTTTTCAGATTAGGAGTCAAAACTGTAGAACTCAGTTGGGACAAACGACTTTTTTTTTTTTTATTTTAATAGAGGTTTGAACCTCTGTGCTAGAAAAACTCAACTAGAAAACCAAACAGATGTGCTGCAGCTGCATGGCAACTCTTAGGGGTGTGCAAAACTTCAATTTCCTAAATGCATTCAGCAAGTTTGCCTTCATATTATTAGCATAACTAGAGATGTTTGGCAGGTAGAAAACAGTCCAGTAAAGGTTTTTTTTTTTTTTTTTTTTTTTTAACCTGTCCTGACCAGGTAAAAAAAATCAGAACTGGCAAAAAGATGACTCTCAAATTGCACGTGGTCTGCTCTGAGACCATCCTGATGTCACTGGCGTGAGGTTGGCATTTGAAAGAAATATAAGTGATATTTTCTTGGTAACTATGGCAATCTGCTAAAGAGAATATTTTATTTAGTAAGTCAGTCCTGCAGTCATTTGGATAAGTTTGCTTTTTTGGAAAAGTGCAAGTACCTTATGTAATCTGTAAAATTTGGAGAAGCTGTTGGCTCTTCAGCAGGAAGGTAGGAGACTTCTGGAATGGCTGAAGAGTGGAAATCAGCCCAACTTTGACAAAACACTTGCAGAAAGTTTGCTGAAGGGCTGTGCTGTGCTCAAACGGGCTGTCTGGCAGTGTGGAAACCACCCACTGACTGGCAGCTTTTGGGCATCAAAGAAAATTCCCAGGTTGATATTTATGGACTTCAGGAACTGTATTGACCAGGCAGATGTAAAGGTGGAAAAAAATAAATAAATGCACCAAGGAGCTAAATTTTGTAATTATCTCTGTGTTGTGATTCTAAACGTTGCTGTCGGGCGTATGCGCAGACACACGTGCGCTGCGCTCGTAATTGCTGTCTGCAGGGCAAGGCTGCTGTCTGCTGCAGCTGGGAGCCAAGTCTGCCAGAGCCATCACCATGGGTTTCCATCTCCTGCACCCACAAACCCGCTGCTAGGCCTGCCTCAGGTTAGGAGGCAGGAATCACACACGGCTGAGTCCTTATTCATCTGGTACAACGTGAGAAGGGGTTTTCTTTCCATATTTTTCTTTCCCTATATATATATATATATATGTATATATGTATTTATATGTATTTTGTCAAGGGTCCTCATAGTGCTTGAAATGCTTTAGAAGAAAAGAAGAAGAAGAAGAAGAAGAAGAAGAAGAAGAAGAAGAAGAAGAAGAAGAAAACAACAACAAAACAAAAAGAAGGAAGAGGAATGGTATTTATAAAGTGGTAGAAAATGAAAGCAACAGAATTAAGAAAAATAGCAAGTAGGTCATAATACCTCCTTCAGGGCTTGATGCTTCTCCTACACCAATTCAAGTGCATTGTCCCATTTCAAACTGGCCAACTTGCAGGGTTTCTGCTGCCTCTCTCTGGTGGTCAGTCATCTAGGACCTCTTATTTGACGTACATCCCATTTTCTCATTTTATTTGCATTTTGTAAATCAGGAGAAGGAGGGACTGCCAGCCTGTAGGTACTCAGGGGCTCAGCATCCTAGGGGACAGGGATGCTTGATACAATATTTAATTGGTGGTGATATGTTTATTTCTGCTCTTGTTATTCTGTCTCTGACAGTTCTTGCTTTGGCCCTGTGTGGATAATTTTTCTTGCATTCAGTAGCGAGGTCTCGGAGGGCTTCAGTTTGCCCTCAAAGGCAATGTAAGTGGAGGATTTTACCTATCACCTGCAGCTCTTTTTGTTTCAATAGTTAAAAATAAAATAAATAAAAATCTATTGCATCTTAAAATGGTAGATGCAAAGCCAATAAAACTGTTTTTTTCCTGATGTTTGTATTAGTAAGAAAAAATATAACAGACATAGGAGCACGGTTAATTCTTGTTTTCAGATGTCTCTTTTAATCATTTCAGGTGTAGATGCTACCGAGTATGTGGCCTTTTTCTGGCCTTCTTTAATTTTTGGCTAACCTGGTGTTAATCGCTGTTGAAAAGATAAAGGGTTTGAATGTGCTGGGGGAGAAGCTTCAGTCCAAATGGTTGCAGGCACCTGGTCTGGTGAAGGTTGCACCCCTATGAATTATCTAGTCAAGAAACGACCTCCTGCCTCTCCAGCTGGGGGTTTATCAGTCAGCAAGGGAGTCTCTGGTGAACCCTTGGTTGGGTTCTCCAAGCTGTAGAACTACGCAGGAAGTCTGGAGTTTCGGTCCTCCTGGAAGGACAGAGACCATTTGCTCCAGCCTTTTGGCATGCTCGTGGGAAGGGAAGAGGCCACCAGTGCTCACTGCAAGGGTGTTGTGAAACACAGGAGGAGCCACAAGTGGTCACGGTTGTGCCTGCTCATGGGCCAAACTGCATCAAGCAGAAAGGCACCACCAATTTCAAGATAATTTCAGGGCTAATTTCAAGATACAGCACCAAGCCTTGCTAAAAGGTGCTAGCAAGAATGCTGGTTGATGGGGCAGCTTTCTCCTTCCCCACTACCTTGATAGAAGCTCCTTTAGGCTTTATGCGTGCATAAAGGACAAATCTAAAACATGTCCTTCCCGTGGCCCTTCTTGGCTCTGCTGTGCTTTGTGGTTGGGCTGATGTGCATGGTGGGAGCATGTAGGATACAGCACACACTGTGCAGAGCCATCCTAGACCTGTCTGGCCGAAAAGTAAGAGGAAAATTTTGTTGAAGAGGCTTTGCTGAAGGCAACCGGGGGCATGTGTGCTGGGCATGGGGAGGAATTGGAGAGGACTCCACTACAAAATACCAAAGAAGAAAGGAAGAGCACCAAGAGATCCCAGGATCCCAAGAGACAGACTATGGAGGAAACCTGGAAAGCACAACCATGGGAAAACACAGCTGAGATGAAGCCTGCAGGTCTATGGCAAAATAGCTTTTCAAACCATGTGTCACCCAGAGAGGTGCTTTGCTTGGGAAGGTACCTGAGCTCTGAAGCCATCACCATCTGGATCAGTCAGGAGGGAAATTCCCAGCCTTTGCGCCGTCCAGAAATGGAAATCGGAGTTTGCCAAGACAAGCGTTCCTGCTGGAGGTCGTTTTGGCTCTTTCACAAGGTTATTATTTGCATTTAGTTATATTAATTTCCTCTCCTAAAACATGCCCCCTGGGCTCCAGCATTGCTGTAGCTGCTCAACCCTGGATTTCTGCAGTTTGTTGAAGCCACTTTTGGTTTGGGGAGGGTATTAGAGAGTAAATTGTGCTGTTTAGGCATTATTGTATTTATGTCACCTGGCTCAGACTTATGAATGGATGGTTCTCACTTCAAACTGTATAGCAGGATTTCCCTTCTTCCAATGTCCCCCTTCGCAGCATCTCTTGCAGTTGTTTCCAAACAGCTGTGTGTTGAGCAGCGTCTCTGGAACAGAGTGTGAATAAACACGAATCACAGCCACATCCCTCATGAAAGTAACTTGAAAACCATGGCATTTCACATGTAATGCATTTCTGAGATTTAGCAATTTTCTCTGTTTATTTGTTTTAGATTTGTCCTTGTGAGTCTTTGAGCACTGAGTATTTAGATCACAAGTTCTCTCCTGGCTGTCCCTGCTAAAGAAAACTGAACCTCTCACAGCAGGGCAGGATGCTGGGAACGGGGCCTTTAAGGGGAATTTCTGCTCAGGATATTCTTGGTAAAATGCTGAGCTGGCAACGTCCAGATGAATCTCCAGTGAAGCGGCTCGGACGTGTGAGTGACAGTGTCGTAATCCAATCTCTTTTTGTAGTATCGCTTTTCCGTGCATCCCATTTTGTGAGAGCCTTCAGGGTTTTACCTCCGCAGAAGGGAATGAGCTGAGCATCAGCTTGGTGGGTGGGATTCAAATACTCTAAACCCTGATTTGAGCACTGTCAGGGAACCCTCTAAGGGCGATGAATTATTGAAATGCATAGGTATATTTATTTATTGGAGACTTTGAAGTGATGGATACTGTGGATATATGCTGATATAAAGTTTCCCAGAATGCTAGTATTTAGCTTTTGTTGCATGGATGTGAATGGTAGCACATGGTAGCGCATGGGTAGGGCAATGCAAAGCCCTGTGATCCAGCTGGGGAGTTGCAATAAGCAAGCTGGACAACTTGACCATCCATACGGCAAGGCGGTTTTGGTGGAGGAGGGAGCTCCAACCTCCTCACTGCAAAGCGATTGGGACTTTGTGCAGCTTGCAAAGCCCCTTGGCCCCAATGGGCACGTGTCTGCGTGCGCTGCCGTTTCCCAGCACCCTGCAGCCTGCAGTGGCTAAGGACCCCCTTGCAGGAAGGTGCCTGGGGAGCTCATTGCCTCCCCATGCACCCAGTTGAACTCTCCTGGGGCTGAGCAGGCTCTTTCTGACGCTGCTGCCTGCAGGGGTGTTGGGTTATCTGCCAGGAGGCCACCAGCAGCACCCCGAGGTGCCTGGCACGTCATCACAACTGGGGCTGAAGAGGCAAGAGGATTGCTGCGGCTTTGACCTGCTCTGGTTGCAGGCACTGCAGTGAGGCTGAATTAAGCTGAACTCGCAGCGACCTGCGTGCGTGGGCTCTGCTGAACTGCCCGTTTCATTCAAATGCTGGGACTGAAGGAGCCGCTGTGCTCGAGGGTCAAGGGGGGCCAGAGCCGAGCAGTGAACGTCAGGGCGCTGCCCCGGCTCGTGTTGGCCGGGGCAGGACTGCGGGCTTGGCTGAGTGTTAGAGGGTGGGAGTGAACTTCACTAGTAAAACAAACACAAACAAAACTTTGTTTTCATGAGATTCCCCCAAATGGGAAAGCAGGATTTGGTAGGGTGTTTGGAGAAAGAAAAGCATGTAAGCCACAGATGAAGTAGAAAATGTCTGCTCCCATGAGAATCGCTGTAACCCCTTAAGTATGACACAGCCAAAAAGCATCTCGGCCACGTACTGGAGATGTCATTTGCTCTGGAGGTGCTGAAGCAATTGACTAAGTCGTGCTGGCTTGTGTCGTGCACCTTGAAGGTTACCAGATCCCACACTTGCAACGGGAGCGTTACGATGACTTACGTCATGCCCTGGGGTGCTTTAGGTAGCGTGTGTCAGCTTGACACGCGCTTCCTCCGTGCTGCACCACGGCTTCCTTCATGCAGAGGAACACACAGCTCCCAGCAACCTCTTGCAAAACCTGCACAGGGGCAATCATTTTCCTTTGGTCCCCATCTCTAGACCAGGAAACAGGCTTTCCTCAAGGTGTCCCTCCTTGGAGGAGCTGGCGGAGAGAGCAGGGAGCAGAAAGCCATGGGTTCCAGCCTCCCTCCCTTCCGCGCCAAGAAGCAGAATTAATAATAAAGCCCGTTTTCCCTATGCTGTTTAAGCAGTTCTTAAAGAGGCATCGCAGACCGGCTTTGAAGTATCAGCAACCAAACTTTAATTGGCCTAATTCATACAGGGAAATAAGGTACCTAATAGGGAAGACTAATAGTTGAAAATGGCTTTTAATTTTGAGGATTGCAATTCTTACTCTTGACTGAAATTAGACATGAGAATACTTGGTTTTATTTTTTATAACTGTATAAGCTTGTATAATAAAAAAAGCCATCCAAAATCAGAAGCCATTGGTGGAAAACATAAGCCTAAATCTCTTTGCTGTGCTTAATCCATTTGTATAATGCAGATACTGTTGCTTACCCACCCACCGGAATGGGACTGTCTCTTAATCCTGGGTATTTTGAGAACTGATTTGTAGTAACGACACTCCTTCAAACCCTTGAAAGAGGGAAATGCACGGCTGCTCGCTGCAAATCACTTCATCCTTCTAAGCCCTATTTCTCACTTTTGTGCTGGTGATAACCCGGAGCAACATCAGTGGAAGCCGGGGATTACCATTAATGTTTGTTTAGTGATTTGAAAACAGAGCTCTGCTTCATGGTGTAGCAGTTGTCTCCTCTTGTAAGAAGCAAATGGATTAAATCCTTTACTAAAAGCACACTGATTTAGCCAAAACACCATCAGTTCACCAAAAACATATCAGGAGGGGTATAATCAAGTGGCTGCATGAGCTGGTGGTTGTTTATTTTCCTGCCAGCGTCAGGGACTTCTGTTAGCAAAGATCTTCCTGAGAACCCAACACAGGTGGAGATTCAGGCAGAACATAGGATTGGAAACCACTAGAATACAGTTTTATACAAAGAAAAAAAAAGGAGGGATGAAGGGGAAAGACATAGTTGGAGTAGGTTTTCAAGGGTCCACTGACTAGATCCTTAAATGACAACCTTGTGGAGAAATATTTATATCCCTTACAAGTCAACAGCACTGCGAATGGGAAAATCTATAATAATTTTCTTTCTCTGACATTGGGAAGAGCTGAGACTTCGGAGAGGGTCGTGATTATATTTGTTAAGATCTCGGAAACTCAGAAGTGTTCAACAAAAAAAATACAGAAAAAAAAAGTTACAGGTGGAAATTACAGGTGTAACACTATCCTCCTTCCCTGACCTCCCTTCAAGACTGCATCATCTCAAAACATTTCTGTAGAAAACTGTTGATGAGAATGAACTTTTATTTTCTCTGAGGTATTTATTGCCTTACAGGCCCTGTGAGGCCTGTGCCTAGGTAGGAAGAAGCTTTGGCTACGAGCGAGGGTGGTTCAATCCATGGGCTTATGCATTTCTAGTGTCTCATGAGTGTCTTCAAAGCGTGGTGATGTGTGAATCCAAAAAAAAGAAAAACCTCTTCCTGCAGTAATGTCATGTAACATCCAAGGAAGGAGCACAACTTTTAATCCTCCATAGATCTGTCTGGGCTGGATTCAGGCTAGCGTTACAAAGCCTTGGGGCATCCACTTTCATCTCTAATGCTAATTTAAAGGAAGAAAAGGATCTAGATCATGGCCAGAAAGAGTGATTACAGTTTGAAAAGTTTAATTCAGAAATTGCAAAGCTAGCTTTGAATTGCAGGCCATGCAGTAGATGACATGTAATCATATACACTAATGCACATGTGGGCACTTATGTGTGCACACACGTGCACATTTATACATATATACGTATGCACACACGTATTTATAGACAGAGACTCTTGGGCTGAATCTGTGACTGTGAAAAGAGAACCAGGGATGATGGTGAGATCCACGGTTACAGACAGCACATGTTCATACTGAATGCCTCTGTCTTGCTAGAAATATCTAAATCTTATTTACAGCTGTGCCTTCGCACAGCCTCTC
This sequence comes from Crypturellus undulatus, assembly GCA_013389825.1. Classification (NCBI taxonomy): domain Eukaryota; kingdom Metazoa; phylum Chordata; class Aves; order Tinamiformes; family Tinamidae; genus Crypturellus; species Crypturellus undulatus. Next base: position 154,895 of record VWPW01029429.1, read on the forward strand.
AGTTCTGTATTTTTGGGTTAGATGCATTACAGTAAGGGCAAGGATTCAAGGTTGTGGCAAAAAAAAAAAAAAAAAAGAAGTGCTGAACAGCACCTAGGTTGTAGCAGAAGGGATGAAACAAGCCCCATCCTGGCCTTAAAACGAGCAAACAAAGAGCAGTGTCACAGGGCAGAAAGGCGAGTGTTAGCAAGACCAGCTCTTAGCCAGATGGTGCATCATGGGGTCAGTTCCTCCCCATAAGGATAGTGATTTAAAGCAGCAAGTAGCATGTAGCAACTCCTGAAATAAAGTGATTTTAATTTTAGGAATGATTATCATTATGTCATTTCAATTCTGTGTAGAACAATCAGCCTCTGAATCTGATGGGACGTTTTTCAGTTGCTATTGGTAACATGCACTGTTCCTTCTAAAAACACTGATTCTGGGGGAAGGATGTTAAAACTGAGAGCTGAGTGGTTATCTCACAATTTGTGTTTATTTTCCACTTTATTTTCCATCATTTTTATTTGGGGGTCATTTAAGGATAACAGGCAGTGATTGATTGGGGCAAAGTGGCTCCATCTGGCTCGGGCATCTGAAGGTTTTCTTATGTCTTAGGCAGATTTCGCTGTTACCCTTAAGGAGCTCAATGCTGCCCTTAAAATAGAATATTATATTTGTGAATATGACTTTAAATCCCCAGTGGTTTGGGCAGAGTTGCATATTAGCAATACAGTAACACTGTTAATTGCAAATCTCTCCTTTTAACAGCCTTTTATGCCCGCTTTGTGTTTTTATGAATCCTTAAAAGACTCTTCGTAACATCTTATGGCATAACTGACTCATCTCACCTGACATGAATAGTGAGAAAATTGGAGCCTGCTCTTTTCTTTTTCTCCTTTTTTATTCTGATTTCAGATGCATCATTTCTCTACTGTGGTTACAGCCAAAGCCTTAACATCATTTCAGTTACTCTGTAAGAATGAGGTGCTAAAAAAACAACAATTTCAGGCAGGGAAGGACAAGGCTGAGGAAGGACAATGCTGGTGTCATGCAAGGTTTGATGGAGTCCTTTTAGATTTTAAAGCATGCTTGAGATTTTTTTAAACTCAGGTTCAGAGTCAGTCCATGTTTCACATTAATGCCTTTTTTTTCCTCCAAAATGCTAGGCACAAGGTCAGTTGCTTGGCTTCTCAGCCTGGTCCCATATTTTTCCTCCCCCTGCACCCAAAACCCGTGCAATACAAAGAGTTGCTTTTTTAAAAGATAAACTTATAAATAAAAAGATAAAAGAAATCATGGTAGATAAAGGTAGGCTTCTGACCCAGCCTTTGGGATTAGCATCATGATCCAAGGAGTATCTGGAAGAGGTAGGGGTCCTCCTGGGTGACACTGTTGTCATTAAAAATCATCTGTCCACATAAAGCTTGGGAATTAGAAGAAAGTGCTGTGGAGAAGAGGTATGAGCATTCTCCTTGGTCAAATCCCATTAAATAAGTAAACCTCCTGCTTTGGTAGGGTGGATATTGTGCTGCTGTGGTGACCTTTGAGTCAAGCTGCCCATGGTCCTGCTGGCTGGCCAGGCTCTGACTTCTGCCTTTCTGGGCATTTCTGAAGAGCAGAATTAATGTCAGTGTATGTGAAATGAAGTTTAAAATTTCCACCATCATTAATTCAGGTTTCTGTGCCTTCCTCTCACAGATGCCTCACAATTATTCCTAGCCTTTCAAAATGTTGCCCCCGCTGACACAGGCTGATTTTTTTAAGAGGATTATTATTTGGAATATTCATAACAAGTCTGTCATTAATTATCACTTTACGGAAGTGTTACGGGTGCACACATGCAGTTTTCTGGAGCGATGCATATGGATCTGAATTGCAGTCCCTCTCTCTGGGTGCCGCTGGGGCTTGGTCAGACTCTGTGCGACAAAAGAGTAAGTTTAACTGAGAGATGCAAAAAAAACAGTCTTGAAATTTGCTTCATCCCGCTTTCCTCCCAGGGTCCCAAGAGTGCAACAGCTTTGATGATAAAGTAGCCTTTTATTTTAATATTCCCTGCGTTTCTGGAAGGCTGAGCAGCAAGCATGATAGCTGAGCACGTTTGCACAAGTCCTGGGTTGTGTTAGCAGGGTTGGAAAATTCTCTTGGCATCTGTGAGTCCCAGGAGGAACCCAATTTGTGGAAGCGCCACTGCTGGTGCTGATGCTGATACTGATGCTCTCCCAGAGCATTCTCAACTCCACGGAGCCTGCCACACTTGATCGCTGAGAGCAGGAAAGTCTTTGAGGAACAGCCACCCTCCCCACCCTCCTCTGCTGCACGTGATGAGTTGGATGGTCCTCTGTGTTGTCAGATACCAGGAGAAGAGAGGAACAGGAGCTACTGCTGACCAAGGGTCTCGCTCCTCTAGGGATGTGGCTTTTCCTCCTGCAAAAGATACGAGAGATTCAGGAGCTGCAGCCTCACCCCCTCCATGTGCCCTGAATTAATCGAAGTCTGTATTTAGCTATTTGGAGAAGGTTTTGTTGGTGATGAAACATGTTACTAACAACAAGTTATTTATAGTCTGTGCGGTAGGAAGGCTTTTGTTCACACTACTCGGGTATGGCAAACTACATTCAACCTAAACAGCACTGGTGTAAACGCTTCTTCTCTATTGTCACTTTCCCCCTCTGAAATCTGCCACGTACTTTACTCTTCTGGTGTGTCTATCTCTGTCCCCTTGTCTTGTATGTATTTATTCCAAGTATGCCCTTTGGTGCATCTGTGAGTAATGCTGCAGTGATTAGCATGGGAGTTTTAATGGTTATAATGTTGGATCCAAAGGAAAGCTTTTGAGGCAGGAAGGGTGTTCATGTCCATTCCCTGGATGGCAGCGGAGCTGTGTGGAGAAGGATGGTGGCTTTGTCAGGGTGAAGCAAGCAATGGGACATCTAGAAAATGAGCCCCCGAGCTTGGAATGTAAGTGCCAGACAAAGCGTGCTGGCAAACGTGCACATTGGTGCTTACACTTGTAGAGAAGGAATCGCTCTCCCTCTCATGTCTCGTTTCAGAATCGTGAGAGAACAGCAGTGATAGTCATATCAATGGTAGAGTTGCATCTCTCCATCTCTGAGCAGTGCTGTTCTGCTTCAGCTCCCCCAGTGTCACCTTTGCATTGGTGGAAAAAAGCTATTTTGCCATTAGGTTAGTGGTACTTAATTTACCTTTCCTCCTGCTGTTGCTTTTGAACTTTCACAATTGAATCATGGTTGAAAAGTACCAGTTTATTTCAGATATGATGAAGGCATTTCTGACCCCCAGGAGTGTTTCCTCCTTCTAGCTTTGTCAGGTGTTCCCTGGTTAAGCGGGTAGCAAATGGTTTGCTTGTTTGATGACTTTCATAAGCTTCACTGCAAAAACTGGCCTCAGTTACACAGTTTTACTGTAGTAAAAAACGGAGAAAGCCAGCAAGACATTTGCTGACCCCTGCAACGAATGCAGTCTGATTTCCAATGGATTTGTATCTTGTGGTTTGCTGACTTTCAAACTAAATTAAAAAGAAGGCTTCAGAGGGAGCACCGCTCCTTTTTAGGCATTAGAGACTCCCCATAGGATGGTGCTATTATGGATGCCCCAACTTTGCTGGACAAGCTGCAACTAGCATTCCATGCCTATTAGACATCAGAGAATCTACATGGGAGCAGACGCTTCACTGAGAAGTATATTCTCTGGCGTCTAAAAATTGAGATTAAAGCTTTTTTTTTTTTTTTTTTTTTTTTTTCCTGCGAGTTAGGGGTTAGGACATGTAGAATATTGTTCTCTTGTGGAATTTTCTGATAAATTCATGTTTCATTCTTTAATGGAGTCCTAGGTAGGGTCACTCTCTTCTGCATGTTGTCTTGTTCCCATGAAGCTTGTAGGAGCTTAATACATGGTCTCCTGGTCACATTTGGAGTTGGACTTGGTTTTCACAGAGCAAGGGGGACATGCAGGCAGGAAAATGCATACATGCACAGTGATGATATGGTCCTGGAGGCCCCACATGTAAGCTTTGAGACTGCGTGAAAAATCAGAAATATAAGTAAAACCAAGCAATTTTCAACTGAGAATTTTTTTAAATAGTCTGTCAAGCTTTGAAAACATAGAAGCATGAGCAGTGTGTTTGGGGCTCTGGAGAGATGCAAAGTGAAAAGTTTCAAACTGATCGTTGTGTATTTGCCTCCCTTGGCTTTTCTCATCAATTCTTGGCTAATAAGAGAAGAAACTTCCCTCATGACTGTTAGTGTAAGCAGGAGATTGAGACTGCTAGGAGGAAAGGAATCAAAAGCCTGGTGGTTGTGATCTCATCGGGATCACAGGGAAAGGCTGGAGAACTGGGCCGGCTCTAGGGGAACTGGAGAAAAGCCAAAGCAAACATCACATTCAATTAAAACAGGCCCTATGTTCAGAAAAGCCTGATGGAGTTTGTGTCTCTGGGGAGAAGCAGGGGGTGTCACTCAAGCTGTACGCACGTGGAGCTGAGAGTTATTCCAGAGCCTGTAAAATATAGATATTCCACCTGGGGCAGTATCAGCAAAAACTTGGTCTTCTTATCTGAGTTCGCTGCAATAAGGAGACTCTGTGAAATTCCTTTAAGTTCTAGCTATCTTCTGGGGGTTGACATATTTTAAAACCAATGACCTTCATGAATCATGTCCTACACGCTCGATATCTTGAGCAATGAAACAAAATATTTAAGAGATGCTCCAGTGTCAGGTGTGCCCTGGGCTGGAGAACATGTGAACTGAGATTGGTATCCCAAAATGTTGTGGACAGGCATGGATGACTGCTTCATCTGTCACAAGCAGGAAATGTCCTCCATCCTGTTCTTCTTCTTCTTCTTTTTTTTTTTTTTTAAAGATATTTCATCATAAAATCATAAAAATGACTTGAATGAGACAGCAGGAAAAGCTGAAAGTGCTGGAGCTTTCTGGTGTGAAGAAGTTTGACTTTTGTGTGCCCATGTAACATCTGTGGTTGGAAGATAATGATTTATGAATTTACTCTGGAGTTATTGAGTGTCTGATGGAGTCGGTGCCCTCATGTGCACGGTGCTGCTCTCCCTCGGGAGCGCTGCCGGTCTGGGACACAAGGTCAGGGAGCCTCTAGCGAGCACCGGGCATTACTGGGAAGAGTGAGCACGTTCTTCTCAAAGCCTGGACAGTAAAAACCCACTTTTTCTTCTTCTTCTTCTTTTTTTTTTTGATTATTTATTTATTTAAAGGACCACCTCTAATCAAAGAAGGGCATCCTTGTGTGTGATGAGCAGTCATTTAGGAAGGGTTTGGAGATGTGCCCGACCTTCAAAAGGTAATGCTGAATGGATCTGCGCTGGAATAGAGCATATCTGAGCGGCGTATGCGGCGGGTCTCATCAGAGCCCTCCATGGGCAACCTCGAGGGCGGCTGGCAGGTTGCACCCCCCTTCCCAGCCCCTGAGGCTGCGGACAGCCCATCCGCGGGCGTCTGGCCGTGCCCTCCGAGGCTTCTCCTTGCTTACTGACCGGAAGCGTTTTATGGAAAAACAAGGGGCAGAGCCCTTCTGGTGTCTGGTCTCGATGGCAATGCCAAGCCTCCCAGTTCCGTCTGTGCCTGGGTTTCTCTGGCGATGGCAGCAGGGACTTGACTCGGGGTTGACAGAAGTAAATCTTCACATGGTTGCTGTCCCCAACGGGTCTTGGAAACTAAATTGCAAGAATTACTGCTAATGCACCTCTGCATAGGAGCGAGGGGAAGTGCGGGAGAAAAATCCAACCCTCCTCCTCGCCCCAACCTTCACAAAAAAAAAAAAAAAAAAAAAAAAGGAAAATAAAACCCAGAAAAGCTCCAGCCACCTTGCTGTCACACGCCGGGCTTCCCGCGCTCGCGCTGTGGGATGCAGCTGTGCAGCCATGAGGATGTCCTTGAAAACTGACAGGCAGGACCGGGCCGCTCTGGCTGCAGGAACGGCCCATCTGGTCCCGGGCTGCCCGGGGGGAGCTGGCGGGAGAGCCCTGGCAGCCGCGGAGCCCGGGCTGCAGCTCGAGCCAGGGAATCTGTTCCAGATTTGTTGGCTGCAGTTGCATGGTTGTTATGCTACCATCTTTCCCCTGCGTTTCTCTGTGGTTATTCTGGTTTGTCCTGTTCCTTTTTTTTTTTTTTTTTT
>VWPW01029433.1:0-14643 GCA_013389825.1 Crypturellus undulatus
GCGGTGACTCAGCCGGCCCCAGCGGCAGCAGCTCCTTTTGCACCTGCTAATTAGAGCCGGCCGCCCCCTCGGCTCCCCTCGCCAGCCCGGGATTACTCACGGCACCGGGAGCTCCCACGCGCACACGGGCTGCCGAGTCACGCGGGCGCCTGGGGACGCTGCGGGGCCCCAGCATCCTGCCGAGCCACTCGGGTCATTCCCTCCTGCCGGCACTGCCCAATACACAACACGGGGACCCCCCGGCACCCTGGGGACCCCCAGGCGCTCATGGGCTCCTTGTGGGCCGCCGGGCTCCCTGCCACCCTGGGCCACAGGGAGAAAGGAGCTGGCGGAGCAAGTTCACCCCGATGGCACCAGGGAGCTGCCACTGCCTCCCGTCCCTTCCCTGTTCCCAAAGCACGGGCTCCACAGGGAGCACGGGATCCGCACGGAGATGCTGGCAGCTGCCGCACTACAGGATCCGATTTCGTGCCAATAAAAGCGCCCTGCCCAGCCGTGCCAGCTGGGGCAGGGCTGGCAACTGCTGCCTCCGCAGGGGACTTTCCTGGCAGGGAAAGGACCTCGGGCCACCACCGTGCCAGGGACACCACCGTGCCGAGGACACACGGTGTGAGCAGGGGGTGCATGGCCTTTCTGGCAGCCGTCTTGGACCTACCCTCCTGCGGACAGATTTAGCTGGACCTCTGGCTCTTCTTGGATGGAGGGATTGGCCGCTTGGACCTGGGATGGAGCTAAGCCTTGGGAGATAAGCAACAAATCTGTTTATGTAAAATAAAAGCAGCACAAACCAGCTAGGGCGAGCAGACTGCTTTCCATGGGCACTACCACCCAGGACAGGCTCACGGCACGAGCGGAACTGCCAAAGGAAACTGTTCCCAGGAGCAGCATGGAGCAGGATTCGCAGCCACTTCATGCCCATCAGTGCCCGCCCAGGGGCATCGGGTGGCTTAATGCCCCCAGCCAGCACGTGCCCAAGAGCAGTTGCTCAAGAAAAGGGAATTACCAACTGATCCAGATATATTTCCACTCCTCTTGGGTTTCCTACCTTTAGGAACACAGGTGACTCCCCAAAAGTCCATCCATTAGAGTGGGGAGATGGGAAGTGGGGTGAGCAGGTTGGCAGAACTGCCACGTCCCCAGGACACCAGGACACATGTCACTTTTGCCCCAAACACCCAAGCCTCCTCTTCCCCGCATTTCCAATGCAAGGAAGACCCAAGAGCCTGGACTGGATTTTTCGTCTTTTCCATGGGCAGGGGCACTGGGTCCTGCCGAGGCTGCCTGGACCAGACTTCCTACCCCCGCAACCCTTCTCCACGCTGCTGCGGGGTCTGGAAGCGGGAAGTGCAGAGGGAAAGTGGCGGGCCGAGGTCCCCCTCTCCCTGCCCGCCAGGACCAGCTTCCGGATTCGGGGTTACCGGGGAAACGGCCGATGACATCGGAGCGAGGCGGGGAACCTCCCGCTTTCGGAGCCAGGGATGCCATCTGCCGTTGCCAAGGAAACGGCGAGCCCCGCGCCGCATCCCGCAGGTAGCGCAGGTGGAGCCCGGCTTTGTCTGCATCCTCCTCCTCCTCCTCGCGGGGCCCTGGCGCCCGGGCCCTCCTTACACTAATCACGGCCTCCGGGTCTCTCTCCAAAGGTTCAGGGGCACCACGGACACTCCAAAGGCTGCTACAGATGCCCTAAACTTGCCCGGCTGTAAATCCGGGCTGCTCGGACTCGCTGGGAACGGGTCATCCTGCCCGTCAGGGTATCTCCCCCGTGTCCTGTCCCCTGCCCACGCACCCGCCGGAATGAGGCACGGGAGCCTCCTGGCCATGCTCCAACCAGGGGCAGCCAGAGCAGCAAGGGGAATTACAGGGAGGCGCTGGGGAAATGCCCTGGGTGCTCTGCGAGCCGTGAGACCCTCTTGCACCCTCAAAGTGGCTCCTGAAATCCCCCCTCGCTTTGGCAACAAAAACCTGGGCCCAAAGAGCCCCACGAGGAGCCCCAGGCACCCGAGGAGGCGGCAGGTTTCCCGCGAGCAGGTCGCAGAGCAACGGGAGCACAACACGGCCCCACGGGGCTCAGCAGCTTTACCAGCAATGGCAAAAATTGCATCATCCGGAGGCTGCCGGAGCAGCCGGTCCCGGTGCCTCTGGAGGGAGGAGCTGGTGCTGCTGGAGAGCCCTGCCCTGTGGACCCTGCTAAGACCTGGGGAGCAGCTGGAGATGCTCCACACAGGGCAGAGCCATCGCTCGGGGTTGAGCAGGTCCCTCTGGATCAAAGCAAGGGAAACGCTTTGAAAACCAGTGTCCCTATGTCTGGCAGTGCCTGGCACCACGGGCAGGCATCGCGTGGCCCCCAGCCCGTCCTCAAGCCCATTCTGCATCTTGGCTTCCAGCTGCTCCAGTTGGAGGAACCAGTAAAGTCCCCGGTGTCCAGAAGGGTCACAAAATATCCAGCTAATGGGAAGGGGGAAGCGGAGCCCAGGCTTGTGCCAGGAGCAACAAACAAGCCCTGGACCATGGGGAATGGCTGACCTATACCTGAAGCAGATGGTTTCAAGCACCTTCTGCAAACCTTATGGTCACCAATAATAAGCTGTTTTTAGTGGTGTTTTCAGGCCAGGGACACCTGATGGGAGGGGACCACAAAGCGCTTCGGGTCCTTGCACAGGGTAGGGGGTGATGGAGGATGCCGGCGTGCAGGATGCTGGGGCATGCAGGAGGATAGGGAAAGCACCATGGGATGGGGGAGAGGATGCTTTGGCACTTGCTGGCCACCTGGATCCACATCCCGGGTAGAGGATGTGCAGGGAAGGACGGGAACGCCGTGAGGCCACGCAGTGCAGCAGGGAGGCAGCTCCATCACAGCTCTGGCACCCCCAGGCACCCCAAAACTGCGCTGGGGGCACCTGGGACCTCCCCGCACCACCCTGACGGTGCCGGTGTCTCCCAGGAGACCCGTCCGCCCCCACGCGCGTCCTGCGCCGCCGTCGTGACACCGCGTCCTAATCGAGTTAGACGCTGCCGCCGTGGCCGGGCAGCCTGCAAACCAGCCCCGAATTCCTGGGCACGGCGCCCATCGCCGCGGCCACCCCCTCCTGCTCCGTCCCCGGAGCAGCCGCGGCCCCGGGCGAGGCGCTGCCCCACGCGGGGCTCCGCGGGGCGGCTGCGCTGGCCGGAGCCTCCTGGCGCGCGCCGCTTCCTCCGCTGTGGAATGCACCGCGCGCCGGCGGCTCCCGCCAGGGACACGATGTGCTCCCCGCTCCAGGCCCTGTTTTTCCTGGCCGGCCTTCTGCTCTGCACAGCGCCAAGCGCCCTCCCTCAATGGAGCCTTTGTGAGCGCTGCCGCTGCGGCCACCTCCTCCCTTTGCATCTCTGCGGTCCCCCTGCTGACTCCGTCCCTATTGCAGCCCCCACCAGGACCATCCTGTGACCCATGTCCATCACCCGGGACCGAATCCAGGCAGGAACAGCATGGGATCCCTCCCATGCTCCCACGTGCATCCGCATCCCGCTGCACGCTGGGCGGCTCAGCGCATGGCCCGGGCTAGCGGTGCTGTCCCCGGCTTGTCCACACGTTACACCCGGCTGCTGGTGTCACCTGCGCTCCCCGACCCCGGACCACGGCCATCCCAGCCCCTGGAGCTCTGCTCCTCACGCAAGGACCAGAGCTGGGAGCATCTTTCCAGCCACCTGGAGCCCAGCGGAAGGGATGTGCGGGAGCAGCCTCTCAGCTCCCATTAAATAGGACCCAGGGTAAAATCAAAATAATCTCTGCATTCCCAAATCCCTCCAGTTTCATCCCCTGCTAGAGCAGGAAACTGTATCTCCACACCGCTGGTTTTCCTGCTCCTCCTTCCTTATAAATTGGTCCATTCGGCAGAGCTCAGGTTGAATGTGCTATCTGGGCCAGATGACCCAAAACTATTTATTTATTTATTTACCCATGAAGCCATTTCTCACCCAGACACGTTACCCACTGCCTCTGAACCCAGCTCTCATCCTCTCCGACCCCAACGGCCTAGGGAACACCGGGCCGGACACTCTGGAAAAGGGCCCAGAGTAACCCCAGTGCCTCGGGCACAGCCAGGCCCGGTCCCCCTGGATGCGCTCACTCCTCCTGCCTCCCAAATCCAATCCGTGGGGCTGCAGTGGGGTGAGGATGGGTGGGAGTTGCATCGCCTGGAGCATCCCGATGCCAGCACACGCTGCCTTGCCAGCCCTGGGAGGCTCGTGTCCCGCTCCCAGGATTTGGGACCCACCAGAGACAGGAGACCCTTGCTGCGACCATCACCCTGGCCTTGTGGTTGCCACCCACAAAAGGCTGCCAGCTCTTGCTGGTTCGCAGGAGCGGCTCATATCACCTGGAAAGACTCCGGGCCGTCCAGATTCCCAAGTCCACATCCGCTTGCTCCAGCCCCGCAGGAGTGAAGCCTGGGGGTGTCGTCCCCAAGTCCCCGTCCCTCACCCGCTTTCCTCTGCCATTTCCCTGCCACGAGATCGGGGGGGTCTCCCCATCCGTCTGGCAGCTAAGCCCCTGTCGCCACGGGGGCATTAGCACCAGCGCTGCGGGGAGCTCCCCGGAGAGCAGTAAGTGGATCAAAGGGTTTTAGCAGCAGACGGCTCCCAGACAGATCTGGATCGTCTTCAAGGCGGCCACTTGCGGCTACAAATGCACTTTCTGCCTGCGGCTCCCGAGCCAAAACTTTCGCGCCGGCTTCATTTCATTTAACCCCTTGCGGCTCGGTGCTGCTCCGCGCCAGGCGCTGCCATCCCACCCCAGCACCAAGGTCCCCGCTGAGACCCTCCACGGGCAGCAGGGGACACCCAGGGCCGCGTCCCAGCCGCGGGGACGGTGGCTCGGGCGGCCGCTCGCCAGGCAGGGAGCGCAGGATGCAGGAGGCTCCGTCGGAGCGACGCTGCCGTGGATTATTCGGAGCGCAATGAGAATTACAGGTTTGCACCCCAGATGTGCACAAGGCGCCCAAGGGCAGCACCCCGGGGTAGAGCACGACGGGATGGGACACTGAAGCACAGTCCATGTCACACAACGTGCCCCCTGCACCTCCCAGAGCCCTGGTCCAAGCCCCCAGCCCGCTGCAGCTGCCACGATGCCCGGGGCACCGCCAGCATCGCGCTGCGCCATCCTCGGGGCCGTCCTGCCACGCTCAGACCTGCCATCACCACCCCACAGCAGGGCTGTCCCTGCCACCAGCCCTGCGGCCTCGCAGCTGGCCCGGGGACCTGGCACGCAGCCTCCCTGCACGGCCGCGGCTCGGCTGCCGCGCTCCGGCTCCGGGATACGGCGAAAACAAGAGCGAGTCAGCCAAGAGTGCGCGCGGAGGGCGCACGGATCCTATTGCCGGGATTCCAGAGCGGCCTGGCCGTGAACTGGGTGCCGGGAAACCCAGGCCATATGGTCACTGCTGGTGGGAGGACGCCTGAGGACACGCTGCCTGGCTAGCTGCGGGTGCCACGGGGGGTTCCTGGCGCCTGGCTGCTGACTACGTGTGTGCACAGTGTGTGTGTGCAAGGTGTGTGTGCATGGTGTACGTGCACGGTATGTGTGCACGGTGTACGTACACAGTGTGTGTGTGCCCAGTGTGCATGCACAGTGTGTGTGCAAGGTGTGTGTGCAAGGTGTGTGTGCACGGTGTGTGTGCATGGTGTACATGCATGGTGTGTGTGCAAGGTGTGTGTGCAAGGTGTACATGCATGGTGTGTGTGCACAGTGTGTGTGCCTGGTGTGTGTGCACAGTATGTGTGCAAGGTATGTGTGCATCATGTACATGCACAGTGTGTGTGCACAGTGTTTGTGCATAGTGCACACGAACGGTGTGTGTATGAATGATGCGTATGCATGGTGTGCATGAATAGTATGTGTGCAAGGTATGTGTGCACAGTGTGTGCATGGTGTGTGTGTAAGGTGTGTGTGCATGGAGTACGTGCACGGTGTGTGCGCGTGGTGTGTTTGTGCACAGCGTGTGCACAGTGCGTGTGCATGGTGTGTGTGTACAGCATGTGTGCATGGCGTGTGTGCAAGGCATGTATACATGGTGTGTGTGGACAGTGTGTGTGCACGGTGTGTGTGCATGGCCTGTGTGCACGGTGTGCGTGCACGGCGTGTGCGTGCACAGTGTACATGCACGTTGCACACACACGGTGCACGCGCGCAGTGTGCTTGCACGGTGCCTCTTGCCCCGTGCACACAGAGCTTCACGCGCGTCGCACACAGGCCAGGACACAGCTGGGACCGGCCTCGCCGTCCCCGCGGCCGCTGCGGCGCAGCCGGGAGCGCTCGGAGCGGGCGTCAGTGCCAGGGGCAGCCGCTGCCGGGACCATCCCGCAGCTGCAGAGGCGGCTGCAGACGGCTCCTCCGCGCGTCCCGCCCGGGGGATCCAGACCATCCCGTGCAGCCGGGCGAGCCCAGACCAGCCCCGGCTCTGACGCACCCGGCTGGGATCTGCTGCTCATAGCCGGGGCTCCTGTTTTGCCACGTGCGCTTGCCACGGCGGTGGAAAAATAAACCCTTTTCACAGAGGCCAGGGAAGAGGGGGATCTCANTGGTGGAAAAATAAACCCTTTTCACAAACAGAGGCCAGGGAAGAGGGGGATCTCAGGGCATCCCAGAGAGCCGCTCCCATCGGGAATGCCATCCAAGCACAGGCAGTGGGACAAAAGCCACACACGGGACCCGATCTTTGCTGGGACCCTGCAGAGCCCAGGGGACCCCCCTGGGGTGGCCCGGCCACAGCAGCCACCGGCCACCAAGCCCCGTGTAGCCTCTCCCGTGGTCCCCGATGGGGCGACGCTTTCGGCCAGGCGTCCCCAAGAAACCCCACCAAGGGGACCGACAATTAATACCTGCAACATAATAGGGCCGATTACAGTAATTGGCATAATAACGAGGAAGCACCTTGGGAAGGGGGTAAGCAGGGAGTGCGGCAAAGCAGACTCTTTGTCTTTGCTTTTTTGTGTTGTGTTTTCTCGCTGGTTTGCAGGTAATAGCCGGGAATGGGCAAACCCTCTTTTAATGGACTCTTAATAACGCTGTAATTTCCCTTTGCGGGGAAAGTTTTCCAAACAGTCCAAGATTCAAAACAAAGCTATGATTGTTCCTATTAGCATTAAATTCTACTCGGGGAGCGAGGATAAATCAAGCAAGGGGGATTCAATTCAAAACAGAACTATAAAAAATCCAATAATGATTTTTTAATATTAATAAGAAAAATATATTGTTATGCACCCTTAGCATTTAAACTTCTAATCCAATCAGCGCAAAGTGCAGAGATAAATCACCGCAGCAGAGGAGAAGGGAACAACCATCAAGCCGGCAGCAATAAAGCGCTGTCTTACATCCCTGGGACAGACATAGCTTTGACAGCCTCAAAAAACCTTCCGCAATTTATGAGCCGGTCGCTCCACAACGAGCGGGTCCATCCCTTCCTCCACCCCGGGCACGTCGGGATCCGCCTACCGGGCAGTGGGATCCCAAGCAGGAGGTGCCAGGGGCTCCTCCCGCAGTTTGCGCCCAGCTGTCCGGTTGGACCTGTTACGGATGATGGTCCCCATTGAGCATCCCTGGTCCAACGGGTCTCTCCTCCACTGGCACCTGCATGGTCGTGCTCAGGAGGGTCCCAACCCTCCATGCTTCTCTTGACACCCCCAAAAGCAGCTCCAGCGGTGACACAAGTGCTACTGTAAAGGATGGGAGAGTAGAGGGCAATGGCAAATGACAGTAGTGACCACACGCGGATATGGGGCCTGGGGAGGAGCAGGCAGGCAGCCTCCCCACAGGGAGCAGCAGGGGCACCTGCATCCAGCATCCCTGCAAGGAGTGGGATGGGACCTGTATCCAGCATCCCTGCAAGGAGCAGGATGGGACCTGCACTCAGGATCCCTGCACAGAGCAGGATGGGACCTGTACTCAGCATCCCTGCAGGGAGCAGGATGGTACCTGCACCCAGGATTCCTGCAGGGAGCAGGACAGTACCTGCCTCCAGCATCCTTGAGGGAGCAGGATGGGACCTGCATCACCACGGCCCCGCGAGAGCTGCGGATCTCAGTCCCCTCGGCCTCCCAGATGTCTCGCCAAGTGCTGATGACACAACCTGGGGCTAGCAGAGAGGGCAGGCAGGGACAGATGGACCGATGCTCCGCTAGCACGCAGGAGCACCAGGAGCTTTCACTCCTTCCAGCTCCTGATATCCACGGTGCTCTCCGAGGTGGCCGCCGGGAGGCAAAGGATTAATTAAAGCTATTACAGGTCTCAATCCCACGCGTGCGAGAGCTCCCACTTCATGTGGGCTTCTCGGAGCCTCTTGGGACAAGCAAGTGGCACCACTTGGGTCCCACTAGTGCTGCCGCTCATGGTCCCTCGGCCATCAGAGGGAAGCAGAGTTATTAACCTGGTCTCCATCATCTCCGGGGAGCCTGCAACAGAGACACCCCATGTCTGGGTCCTGCAACACCCCAGGGTGAAACCCTGTGGAGGAGCCGCAGGATGGAGGAGGGTGCCCACGTCATCCCCCTCCACTGCAGCCATCCGGGAGGGGGACCCAGTGAGGTGGGACAGAACAGGGATGCTCCGCATCCCGGGATGCTCCGTGTCTCCCACAGAGCACGGAGCCCGCGAAGGCGTCTCCGAGGAGGACGGCAGCATGGGGATGTCAGCGAGCGCAGGGCCGGGGGTAGCAGTTTGGGGTGGAAAGGGAACGGCGGGGGGGACCTGAACTTTTGAACCAAGCGGCTGGAGAGCCGTGCATTACCTTAACACGAGTTAAAAATAACCGTCTCGTCTCTCAAAATGAGTCTGTCTGCAATTACAGCTTGGCATGTCTGCGGCGGAGCGTCCCCGGGCTGGCACAGCGCCAGGTGGCAGGCGGCTCCTCACAACCCTCGCATAATATTTTTTATTTTTATTTATTTTATTTTTCACCTCCCCCCGTCCGAGCAAATAACGCTCCCCGCTGGCCCCGATGCTTGGAGGACACCTGGGGCGTGGGGCAAGCGCAGCACGAAGCCAAGGGAAGGCGAGCGGAGATGCACAGGGTGCGAGTGGCCACGTGCGCACGGCTGTGCCGAAAGCGCCCGCGCGCCCCATGCACCCCGATCGGCAGCATGGGACCCAGCGAGCCCGCGCACAGCGCATGCGTGCGCAGCGCCCGACGCACACGCGTGTGCACGAGGAAGTGCAGACGCGCTGGGAGCCCACGGGCACGCGCGGGTGCAACGTGTGCACCCACATGGGCCGGCCTGCACTTTGCTATGACCCGTGTAGGCCAAGTCCCCTGGGCCCGCGGTGCCCAGAAAGGTGCTGGCAGCGCTGGGCACAGGAGGGGTCCCCGCTCGCACGCCTGCAGCACCGGTGCCAGCATCCCGGCAGGAGGAGGTTGCATGGAGCATCCCGTTCCTGCGCAATCGCCCAATTCCGCTCGTGGCCTCCTCATCTTGGTGGGACAAGATGTCTCGTGGACAAGGAAGAGCAAAGGGGAGCACTGGGGGTGCCCGGGATGCAGTGGGTGCTGCCTCTCCGGCTGTGCCCCCTCCTGGCTCGGGCTACCTCCTCCTCCTCCTCCTCCTCCTCCTCCTCCTCCTCCGCGTGCGGTGGGTGAAAGGAATCTTTGTGCGGCGCTTCCAGGCCTCCTCGCTGGCGCGCCGCCAAGGCGACACATAATAATGAACAGATGCTGTCCAAAACGAGCTCCGGCAGCAGACAGGCGAGCCCAGTGCCCGTGTCCTTCCGTAACCCAAAGTGCCTTTCACCTCGGCACTAATCAGGCACCTTCAGCGGGAGAGCGCAGCGGCCAGGGAGCCACTGGCTAATTAAAAGCGGTTGGGGCCAGGGGAGCAAATCGTGCCCCCAAACAGCCCCCACGCGAAGGGCCGGGCACAGGCACCCCCAGGAGCTACATCCAAGTGGGAACCCAAAGGAGCCTCCCGCCCTCAGCATCGGAGCCAGGGATGCGGCACAGGGACCCAGCTCCATCCCTGCTGCATCCCGCAGTGGGGAGGAACGAGGGGAGATTCAACCCCTTCCCACTCACTGCCTCCACGATGGAAAAATCGGGATCCAGGACTAAACCCTGCCCCTGCATGCTACCAGGGTCCCCAAGCATCCCCATTTGGGAGCATCTCAGTGAGGATTCCATCCCCAAAGGGATCTGGGCCCAGGAGCTCCGGAGCTCCAAGAGCTTCAGGCTGCTCCTACACGGAGCTCGTCCCGCTCTGCCAGCGCTCCGGCATCCTGCAAGACATTTACAAGGGTTTTGGCATATAAATCCAAAGGAAATCCGTACACCAGCCTGGTAGTCCAGCACTGGCATCACAGCACGGGCAGCAGGGAGCAAGAGGGAGGGCAGGGGGACACGCAGGGATGGCGAGTGGTGGCTCTTCCAGTCCACGGCGTCTTAACTGTAGTTTATATTCCAGCGGTTATTAAAAATAAAGGGGGGGAGGTAAGAGCAGAGCAAGCTGCTCATTTGGAGCCTTTCCCTGGGGTTTAATAAAGCCCCACTCACTGCTGTAGTATCATTTTTATGCTATCATAAAGCCGGACCATTTAGCAGGTTTGTGTTACTTCAGCAGTTAGCGCTGCATGAAAAGCAATTCCAGAAGAGACAGAGAGGGAGAAAGAATAAAAAAAAAAAAAAAAAAAGGAAGAAAAGGAAGATGAAAAATCTCCAAAAGGAGAGAGCAGGAGGAGGTAGGGAGGAGGAGAGCAGCCCGGGGGATCCCCTCCAGCAGGGATCCATGCGGAGCAAGGAAAAGCCCTGGGACGGGATGCCCAGAGTGGCAACAAACGGTTGCCACGGGCCAGGACGTGATGGATCCAGTGGGAACGGGCTGCAGGGAGAGGCCACATCCCACGGGAACAGGACGGGGTCCCCAGTGACCCAGCACCTCCGCACTCCCAGCTTCTCTGGAGCCGTTTGTGGGATGAAGCGGATGGGATTCCCCTCCCGGCGACCCGGGATGAGCCAGCCCTGGTGCCCCTCGCCTGCTCCCATTCCCAGAGGGGCGCCCCGGGCGCTCCGGGAATGCTGGGCTCTCCATCCGCCGCTGGAAATCTCCATATATGGCGAGGTCGGGATGCTCCGCAGGGCTCCCTCCAGGCCAGCTCCGAGTCCCAGGGCCAAAGGGAGCTCTGCCCTTGGCCACAGCATCCACCCCTGTCCTCCCCACCGGCTCCCCAGCCCACGGCTGCCCCGTGGGGGGAAAGTCACCCCCGTATCTCTGCAGGCTCCAAGCCCATCCAGCCCCACAGGGCAACAACACCCCTACACAGGCAAAATCCCCCGGAGCCTGGGGCCAAGCTCTGCTGAAGGATCTTCCTGCCGCCCGCACGGCCATGCTGCGGGCCAGCACTGCAGCATTCCCTCCCTTTGCTAAAGGGCGGGATGGGGATCTCCATGCAGGACAGATGGGGACATCCAGTGTCCCCATCTCCCCGATGCAGCAGCCCTGGAAATCGCGGGGCCTCGGGAGCAGCCGCTGCTGCAGCGCAGCCATCGGGAGGAGGAGGAGGTGGAGGGCAGGGCTGGGAAATTAAGGTTTTCAGCCCTGTCAGAGCCCCATCAAAGAGGCGCCCGCCAGCTGATTGCTTGATTGTTGTATTTTGGATGTCAAAGCGGCGCGAGCAGAACCTTTAAAAACGCATCAGCGCGGCTGCCGCCTTGACGGAGGGTGTTGGTTTCCCATTAACAAGCAGGAAGCGTGAGCCAGAGCAGAAAACTTCCAGCGCCGAGGAATTGATAAAATAACAACTCCCTAATTAAGCAGAACTGTCAGTCACGGGTGCCCGCTGCCCCGCGCCGGGGACGGCGGCTCCCGGGCGCGTCACGACACCCAGAGCCGGCGTCTTCCCCTTCTCCGGCACACAAACCCCCGGCCTCGAGGGGACTCGGTCCCCGATGGGTGACGGGTCACCTGGCGGCGCCTCGGCCGGGCACGGGTGCAGGAAGCCCACGGGCTCATGCATGGCCGGGATCAGGGTCCTGCCGGGAGCCCCAGCTCTCGCACCCAGGTAGGGAACAGTCAGGAGCGGCAGCTCTGGACACGGAGGATGCCGGGTCCCCAGCATCCATCCGGAACAGAGATGCTGCCAAGGAGCTCGTTAGGGGAAGAGCTTATTCCCAGAGACTCCCCTTCTGCCACCGTTTTCAATCCACGACGCTCCTGTGCGGCCCGGGCAGGAGGGATGCAGGATCTCGGGGGTCTCCAGGGACTCTTTAATAAGCTGCAAATGGCTCGTTAGGACAAAATTGACTGTCCAGCGCTCCGGGGGCTCCGCAGCATCGCGACCGCACGGGGAGGGGACAGAGCAGGGACACGGCTGGGCAGGAGGAGTCGGAGGGACACGGAGCTGGTGCCAGCAGCAGCAAGACCCATCGAGCAAAGTGCAGGGGGTCCCGGCACGGTGCCCCCTGCCCTGTCACCATCCCCAGAGCACGGGGACACTTCGTGCCCGGGCAGGATGAAGCAGCAGGGCCATGGGGGAGGCCGCGTCCCGACGAGCTTGATCTGAGACAGATGCCCATGGAAATACCCTCCTGCGCCCGGCAGCGTCCGGACCTCGGGACTCTCCTCCGTCCTCACGCTGCATGAAGCAAGGCCGTGTCCCTGCTCTTCCCATGCCTCCACGGCCCCAAAGGTGTCACCACCTCCTCGCGCTGGCACTGTCACAGTGTCACCACGCAGGGAGGTGCCACCCTGTTTCGCCACCCGAGCTTGCCCACACGTCCTCAGTGTTGCGCCCTTCCTCCTCTAATGCCACCCACTCATGGCACCTGTGGTCCCCTTGGCATCAAGGGGTGTCCCGGGGCTGCACAGACAGGTGCCAGGCACCGCATCCACCCCCAGGAGCAAGGGACGCTTGGGAACGGCACAGGGGCAAGGGACGGTGCTGGAGGAGTGGGATTGCTCCCACACGCTCCCTGGTGGAGGCTCCGGTGTGAAGGGTGTTGGCTCTGGAGCCCGCGGTCCCCGGTGGCACCCAGCGCGGGTCAGGGATGCCCAGGTGACTGGGCCAACGCAGGCGCAGACAGTCCTGGGTGGAGGGCCCTGGAGGGTCCCCTCTTCCCGGGACTCCTCTCGGAAGGCAAACCCAGCCCCAAAACCTGTTGCCCAGAGGCCAGAAGCTGCCGCCCCCGCTGGCGTGCGTAGGATGGGAAGCCACCTGCACGTAGCCGCATGTCCCCGTCATGGCAGGGCCCTCGCGCTCCCCGAGGACACCGCCAGCCGCCCCTGCGCCCTGCGAGCCACCGGGTGCCACTCACATGTGACAGGCAGGTCACGTTTGAGCGGGACTCCCATCCCGGCGGCCGCCCCGGGCCAGGGCCTCCCCACGACGGAGAGGAGCTCGCTCGGTGGCTGCTCACGTGCCGGTCCCACCTCCCACGGGCACTCGGAGCCCTGACAAGCATCTCCTGAGGCCCCCATGCTCCAGAGCCCACTCCGGCTCCACCAGCGCCAGCGGCCACCGACGAGCACGAGACCCTCCACCTGCAGCGCACGTCCGAGGCGTCTCCAGAGGCCAAGGTCCGACCTCCACCGATCCTGACACCTTCCCGCGCTCCGGAGTCACCACACGGGGACTCCGGGGATGGCAGCACCAACCCCACGCACCCCAGGACACTGTCCGTCCGCACGAGCACCGCAATGACAGTCCCTGCCACGCAGCCACGGGTACCACCGGCGCCCCTGCCTGCCCGCGGACACAAGGAGGGACAGGGCTGCCCCATGCGGCCCCGAACAAGTCCCCGGGGCGAGCTGATGCTGAGGGGGCAGGGCAGGGGTCGGTGCAGGTGGCAAGAGGCCGGCGTCGGAGGCCACCAGCCTCGTTAGCTGCGCTAATCACTCCGGAGGTGACAGGGCTTAGGGGAGGGCTTAGGAGAGAAACCGGCTCCTTTTTACTGACACCATCTGGACACAAGGCAGGCTCTCCCCCTCCTCTCTTCCCGGCGTGGCTCCCGGGATAATTCCCAAAGAGGCTGCAGAGCCGGGACAGGGAGCAGCAGAGCAGGAGCCGCCGGGAGGCACCTGCTTGGGAAAAGCCCTTGCTCTGGACGCGGGGATCCCCAGATGAGGCAGCCGGGACGGTTTCGGGTGTCCCGCGCGCACGGGTGGGCAGCAGGACCGTCCTTGGGGATGTTCACGTGCCAGAGGCAGTCACGGCCACCCGCCTGGTGCCAGCAGAGTGGGATCCGCGATGTCCCCTGCCCTGGACACCCAGGGCTCAGAGACTCTCCCTTCCACACACCCCTCCCCAAAACTTGACCGACACTTTCCCGCATCCCCAAAGGGCGCAGGCGGCCCCAGCTCACCCAGCACCGCGGCGAGGGGGTGACAGCGGGGAAGACAGTGGGGACACAGCGCCAATCTGCCCCAGGGGGAGCACGGGGAACACGAGGAGGGGGGCAAGCGGGTACCTTCCATCCGGCGGAGCTGTTGCTGTCGCCTTTATCCTTAAAGTAGGGCACGTATCGCACCATCCAGTCGTAGATCTGCGAGAGCGTGAGCCGCTTCTCCGGGGAGCTCTCGATGGCTTTGGTGATGAGGTCGGCGTAGGAGAGGTTGCCCCAGGCGTTGCGGCGCGACGTCTTGGCCTTGCGCAGCGGGCCCAGGTCGGCGCCGGGCGGCGGCGGCGCCGCGGCC